>CM029019.1:87411258-87448758 GCA_016801055.1 Panax notoginseng
CAATGTTAATAACAGGTGTGCAGAAAATTTTGAGTGTCTACAGATGCCCTTCTTTATCATATTCATGCAAATGTAATGGCATGGATAGGATAAAGAATCCTAGACACTTGAAACGCAACAAGATAAACATGATGTCATGTGTAGCAACATGATGCAAATGTATGATGCATACGGATTGTTTTCCCACATGCTGGGGATGATTACCGACTCCCTGTTGCTTCTGCCGGGGATGGCAATAAATAAGCTGCTTGATGAACTATCATGGACGTGCGATCCACAGCTAACATGAATCTCCAAGATTGTTGACATTGGGGTTATCACCAAAGTCCTGAATCCTTGATACAGACTTTATTCCGATGATGTGCCTCTCGTGTATAAGAGATCTGTGGGGATAAAGCTTTTGTCTGCTTGAGGATGTGTATAACATATTCCATCATCAATCCTCCCCGATGATGTTGATCCTTCCTAGTTTGTATTGCCAGGACATATCAATGTTCTGTTCAATTTACTGCCAACAGTATGTGTTGTCAGGGCTGCCTGACCTTCGTTGAGGTGTGAACCAACGGATGACCACGCGTTGTAACCCCCGCTAGGGATATACTTGATCTTTGTTGACGTGTACATCAACGGATGAAATCCCTGCTGGGGATAAATGCCAAGGCTGCTTCACCTTTGTTGATGTGTATCACCAGATGTAATCATCGGATGGCTTCCGAGGCGTCGTTGGGTTTACTTGCCAACGGCTGAACTGACGTCAAGGTTGCTTGACCTTCATTGACATTTCATCAACAGAAAATGCATTGTAACCCCCGTCGGGGATTCTTGAGAATTGTAGAATACGTGACGCCCCTGTCGGGGAATCTGTATTTGGACAGATGACCATGCGTTGTAACCCCCGTCGGGGAATCTATATTTTGACAGATGACCATGCGTTGTAACCCCCACTGGGGAATCTGTATTTGGACAGATGACCATGTGTTGTGACCCCCGCTGGAGAATGCCTCGGGAATGATGACCCTGAACTGACGGCATTCGACCTTTGTGCGGTATTGCCGAATGTGATCTGTAACTACTGAAATCATCGGTATAGTATACCCTGTGTTTGGACAAATACCAATGAATGATATGAAAGCGACAGTCGGGTCCAGGAAAACTAGGATTTCAGGTTATTATGCTCAATCGCGTAGCATTTTTATCCCTGATTTGGCCTTTTCAGCTTGTGAGAACGCCTTTGCAACTCAAATTAGACCAAGTCGAAGGGATGCGACCCATATAGGGGTTGACTCCTACTTTGGAGGAGTATGCTCATTTGACGATGCTATCACTTAACTAAGGGTGTAAACGAGTCGAACCAGAGCGAACAGAGAGTTACTCGAATTCGACTCGAAATGATAAATTCGTGCTCGAATTTGGCTCAAATTCGAATTATATTTGAAAATTCCTACTCAAATTAGACTCGACTAGAATATTTATTACTCGAATTTGATTCGACTCGACTCGATTATTTATTCAAACTACTCGCGAGCTTCAAATTCAAGCTCGAATTCGAGTCTCCACATAATAACTAATTTTATAATAAATATAATTATAAATTGAATTTGTTATTTTACTTAAAAATGAGAAATATATATTTATTATTACACTTTATAAATATAAAATCATAATTAAAAATAAAAATAAAACAAAATAATAACTAATTATCCTATTTTGATTTAAATTTTTATATATTATAAGAGAATATATCGAACATCTAATCGAATATGTATTAACCGAGTATGTATAGAATCATAATCAAGAATTCGAGTAGTTTGAATCTTAAATAAGTCGAGTATAACCTTGCTCAGATTCTACTCATTTTTTTATTCGAACTATTTTTAATGCTCAGATTTGGAATATATTATTAACGAATCCGGGTCTCACTCATATTTTTTGAGTCGAGCCCGAATCGAGCTCGAACTATGTTGGCTCGTTTACAGCCTTACACTTGACAGACCTTGTGTACATAAGGCCATTGGTGACATGAGCCGACAGTTTATGACTCTCACCGGGCTGAGGCGGAGAGTTGTACAGGATGAGATCACATCCGGCCACGTGATATCCCTGTATTTTCTGATTGACAGATTTGGCTTTGAGGATAGCTATGTTCGGCATTCTGGGGATTTCACCATACCAGAGGATCAGTGGCGTTTGGCCAGAGTTGATGTATTGTTGCTGAGTGTATTATCATACGTGTACATGCCACGATACATGGATGAGTTGGACATCGGCGTCATCATGGCAGTGATAGCTCTTAGGGAGGGCCGTACCATTATTTCGATGATTATGGTAGAGACGCTGAGGTCGGCCACATTCTGTAGCACTTACCCTGCAGGGGTATTCACAGGTAGTTCGGTCATGTTGTACGTGTGGTTTAGGTCACACTTGAGACCGATTGGCACATTCAGATAACACGGGTACTATTTCACCCACGAGATATCTATGTCGTATTACTTCCAGCATACGGAGTGTACAGATCCTGCATCTTGGTCCATTTTCCTAGCTGGGATCGGAGATCCGTTTGCTATCTTGCCGTGTACAGGGCTCAGTTCGCCCCTACAGTTTCATTACTCATGCTCCGGGCATGAATTATCTCCCTCTGGCTAGTTTGAGGGGCATGACTACCTACCACCCACTGGTCGTGATGTTACAGTTTGACCAGTTCCAGGATTTCCATCCTTTTGATGGGGTGTTAGGTTAGCCTAGCTTATCGCCACTTGTCAGTAGAGCACCGATCCCGGGTGTATGCTTGTTGGGATCAACGTGAGATAGCTGCTTTTTCTGTTAGTCATTCGGTTTGTTCGCCAGAGTATTCTGTGTGGATGGAGATTGAGACTTTATCGGTTGCAGTAGTATCGACAGTGCTAAGTATGGATTCAGATGGTGGAGAGCCCATGGAGGACATTGATTATCACACCGAGGAGGAGCCATTTACTGGGTTGCCAGCAGCTCTCTTAGATTCTCCCAGTACTAGTACTGTTGTGATCCAGAATTCAGCACAGTACTTTGAGTAGAGTCTTCACGTGATGACCTTTGAGAGAGATCAGGCTAGATCCTTAATGTTGACAGCTCTTGATGGGAGAGACGCATCTCTGTTAGAGAGAGACGAGGCATTAGCTCGTTGAGACGCCGATATTATTGAGCGGGATGAGGCCATATTAGATAGAGATGCAGTGATCATTGAGAGGGATGCTGCCCTATCTGATAGGGATGTAGTTGTTACAGGCAGTACTTCAGTGAGATCCCTGACCACTGGTATGCTTGCTGAGATGAGTGCATATATTGATGAGCATCACGTCACTATGCAGATGGCCTCAGACTTGCTAGCTCGTGTGGATATCCTTGTACAGGAGACCACATCATTTCCTCCTTCTTCGTATAGAGATGCTATATTAGATTTGTTATACCGCATATATACCGATCTGTAAATAGCCTTGTATTTTCCTGCACAGACTAGCTTAGCCATTTTATCATGTACAGTTTACATTGTGTATATCAAACAGTATTATATATAGCAGGAAAATATATTTTTGTTCACTTCCCTTTTAGATATGCCTGAATACTTACTTGATATTTGCCTGCTTCTTCAGGGCTTGTGATCTTGATGTATTCTGAGTTCGTCCTTGCTGGATGAACATTGAGTTGTCTCTAAACAGTTCAGAATGGATCATTGATCTATGTGTATCCCTACCATCTTTGGTGTCTTGGGACTGGTTTCTGTATGGAAATATGGAGAGGAATGTGTCTTTCCTCTTTAAGATTGACTGCACCACAGATGGTCGCCAGTACATGATTTAGGAGGAGCCTAGTTAATTCCATCTCTTATGGATTGGTATTGCTCTTCCAGGTACAATCGTAGCTTAGATGGTTACCGAGTCTCCCGTTTACATGGGGGAGGTCAGGTAATTCCATTCCTTTGGTTTGAAACCAATGAAATATGGTAGATTGAAGTTTGATCCCAGTACCGTTGACAAATGTTTGTATTTTGGTAAGGGGTTAGATCGAACCATAAATGGCTGCCTACATACTCCTATTAAAGAGGAGATCAGGTCTGCATAGTTCGAACCTGGTGTAAGAGGTTCAACGCTGTATATGGCAGAAAGGGTGTAGGAATGTGTTTGTTATTTTTGTTTTTGTAAGGAGAAGGGTGTAGAAATGTTTTTGTTGATTTTGTTTTATTGCGACCAAGCCATTTAAAATGGTTGCCTACGTACTCCCGTGTATCAAGGAGATCAGGTCAACGTAGTTCTCCCCTCAGGACGATTTGTAGCCAACGAAAAGTTTGATCCTATGTGGAGGACAAATTGCAGGGGAAGAAAGTTTAATCCTAAGTTTAGGATAAACTGCAAGTGTGAAAAGTTTGATCCCATATTTGGGGACAAACTGCAAGTGTGAAAGGTTTAATCCCTAATGGGATAACCGAAGTTGAGTAAGGGTTAAACAACCAAGTGGAGAGGAAAGGATTTGATGATCCGAAAACTAGGCTGCTGGCTTGAAAAGAGTGTTTCCCAGAGGGGCGTAGTTTTAAAAAGAGTTATATGTAGTGAAGGGTTAAAAAATCGAAATGATTGGTGATCTGATGATCCAACACCAGGATGTTCGCTTGATGGTAACTTCACACATAGTACCGTTTCATGGTGTTCGAGTTAATGAGTTGCGAAAATTCATCGTCGTCCATTTCCTACCATCTGAGAGCACCTCATATCAATACCTCTTTGACAATAAATGGGCCTTCCCAGTTAGGGGCAAATTTTTCCTTAGACTGATCTTGGTTGTCGATGATCTTCTTCAAAATCAAGTCATGTTGTTTAAACTACCGTAGCCAGACTTTTCTGTTGTAGGATCGGGCGATCCTTTGTTGATATAACTGACCATGGAAGATAGCCACGGTTCGCCTTTCATCTATTAGAGATAATTGGTGATACCTGTCTTGTACCCATTGGTCTTCATCCAGCTAAGCGTCTATCAACACTCTGACGGATTCCATTTCTACTTCTATGGGGAGCACTACTTCCATCCCATAGGTTAATGCATAGGGAGTTGCCCCAGTTGAAGTGTGCATTGATGTTCTGTAGGCTAACAGAGTAAGAGGCAATAAGTCAAGCCAGCCTTTGTGGTTGGCGGACATCTTTTGCATGATCTTCTTGATGTTTTTATTAGCCGCTTCAATAGCACCATTCATCTTTGGATGGTAGATGACGGAGTTAAGATGTTTGATGTGGAATTTGCTGGACAACTCCTCCATCATTTTGTTGTTGATGTTCTTAGCATTGTCTGATACAATCACCTCTGGTTGTCCATATCGACAAATGACATTGTTTCTGATGAAAGCAATGATGACTTCTTTGGTAACCCTGGGGAAGGAGGCTTCTTATACCCACTTGGTGAAGTAGTCGATCATGGTGAAGATAAAATGACGTGCATTACTAGCTTTGGGCTCAATGGGCCCGATCACGTCCATTCCCCACATTGAGAAGGGCCAAGGTAAACTCATATTGTGGAGCTCCCGTGGAGGGGCGTGGATAGCATTCCCATGAATTTGGAATTGATAACATCTCCTGATGTGGTCATTGCAACCAGCTTTGAGAGAGAGCCAGTAATGTCCTATTCTGAGGATCTTCTTTACAAGTAGAGGGCCGCTCATGTGTGGGCCACAGACTCCACCATGGATCTCATCTAAGAGTCTTTGAGCTTGGTCCTTGTCTAGGCATCTGAGAAGACCTAGTCATGTATCTCTCTTGTAGAGTGCATCTCCGCTCAGGTAGAATTTCATAGCAAGTTGATGAATCAGCCTTTGCTCAGTCAGGCTTGCCTCAGCGGGTGTAGATTCATCTCGCAAGTACTCCTTGATATGCTGATACCAAGGTTGTTGGATGGGAGGTAGTTCAACCGATACTTCTCCAACATAGTTCCCATAGGTTGGCACCTTTTGTAGGGTAAATGTGACGTTTGGCATGTGTTCCTTGTCAGGTATGTGAATCAAGGAGGCCAAAGTTGCTAGCGCGTCTGTGAAGTCATTCCTATTACGATGAATGTGTAGAAAGGAGATCTCTTCGAACTCCGAAGCCATTTGTAAAACTTGCCGATGATAAGGCATCAAAAGTAGCTCTTTGGTTTAATAGATTCCTGTGGATTTTTTGACTACCAACTCTGAATCCCCAAAGACAGTTAATCGCCTGATGCCCATTGAACGGGTAAGTTTTAGCCCCATGATACAGCCTTCATACTCAGCTGTGTTGTTGGTGCTGACAAACTGCAATTTGATGGCGATGGGATACTGCTCCCCTGAACATGATACTAGAACTGCTCCAGCTCCAGAACCTTCCATATTAATAGCTCCATCAAAATACTTGTTCCATGTTTGGCGTGTATCGTGCTAATGGTGTTGCTGAATTGTCATTAACCCTTCATCGTGGAAGTATGTTTCCAAGGGTTTGAAATCCCCTAAAGGTGCGGCGGCCTATTGATCCGTGATTCCTTGACCTGTAATGGACTTTTGCGTCACGTAAATAATGTCAAATTAATGCAGAATCAACTTCCGTCTGGACAGCCGATAATTCAGTATGGGCTTGCTGAACATATACTTGAGAGGATCAACGCGGGATATGAGATGGGTTGTGTGCCCATGAAGGTAATGTTGTAACCTCATGGCAGCCCATGCTAAAGCATAACAAGTCTTCTCAATCAGAGTGTACTTGTGTTCACTGCTGCTGAATCTTTTGCTTAGGTAATAGATAGCTCATTCTCGGCCTCTATCGTCTTTCTGACCCAGCATATAGCCCATGGTATTGTCACTTATGGACAGGTACATGAATAGGGGAACATCATCCCTGGGTGGTACCAAGATAGGAGCTTTAACTAGCTGTTCTTTGATTGTAAGGAAGGCCTTCTGGCACTCATCATTCCATTTCATGGAGGAGTTCTTCCTTAACAGCTTGAAGATAGGCTCACAGGTTGCTGTAAGCTGAGAAATGAACCTACTAATAAAATTGACTCTTCCCAAAAATCCCCATATTTCCTTCTTTGTCTGAGGAATAAGCATTTTCATGATGGCCTGGATTTTGGTGGGATCCAGCTCAATCCCTTTGTGGCTGACTAAAATTCCTAGCAACTTGCCTAATTTAACGCCAAAGGCGCACTTGGCTGGATTCAACTTCAAGTTATACTTATGCACCCCGTTGAAAAGCGTTTTGAGATGGTCTAAATGGTCTTCCTCCTTTAGGGACTTGACAATAATGTCATCCATGTAGATCTCTATCTCTTTGTGCATTAAGTCGTGGAAAAGAGCCATCATAGCTCGCTGATAGGTGGCTTCGACATTGATGAGGCCGAAAGACAACCGTTTGTAACAAAATGTTCCCCAAGGCATGATGAAAGCAGTTTCCTCACAATCCTCCTCAGCAACCATGATCTAATGATACCCCGCAAAGCAATTAGCGAAGGAGTACATGTTGTATTGAGCAGTATTGTCAATGAGAATGTGGATAAATGGCAAGGGAAAGCTATCTTTAAGGCAAGCTTTATTCAGATCCCGATAATCCATGCAAACTCGCACTTTTCCTCCTGGCTTAGGCGCGGGAATGATGTTGGATATCCATTCAAGATATGTGGACACCATGATAATACCAGCTTGAAATTGTTTAACTGGCTTGAATCCCTCTTTAATGGGAAGGTGACGAAGGACAATGTCAGTGGACAAACCCACCATGTCTTCATGAGACCAAGCAAACACATCCTGGAATTGGGTTAGTAGTGTAACCATGTCATTCCTCTGGTTTGGGTTAAGGTCTGAACCAATCTGGATTAACTTAGGGTTTTCTAAGGTTCCGAGATTGAAGGAGGTGGTTTGATCAAGGTTGGGTTTAGGTTTATCTTTTCCCCATTCTTTGATCTCCTGAGGCACCTCAATGTCTTCTTGTATTTCCATCAAGTCTAAGTCCAACTTTTCATCAAAGTTACAATCCTTATGGAGAAGAGGCATCTTATCAACAAGTACATGCACATATAAGTTCAGAGTCCTAAAATAAAATATGCTTTCACTTAATATATATGAAACTGTTTAATCATACAAAGTGTTAGCATGTACAGACAAAACAATTGCTAATACTATACAGAAAAGTAAGCAGTTATGATATCTATAGGGCAGAAAACAGTCCCGCCCATTTTACCCTTATCGACCAATGCAAGGAGTGCTGCTCCAATTGGCAAGGGCAAAGTCCTGGTGGACTGCAGTAATGGAGGGGCTGTCATCGTCCTCCTTCTCCCAAATGATGACCATTACATCTGGGCAATTATCGTCTAGGGTGTATCTATTTGTATGTTCATCATGGACAATGATGCGTATGCCTGACATTATTCGGACGATGTCTTGTTTAATTATTCGCTCCTCTTCTTCCACATTGGGATCTGGAACAAAGACTTCCTTCTCCTTTACCGGTATCGGTTCGGGAAATAACATAGTCATTACATTGGCTGGCACCTTTACCGGAGGTTGTGCAGACTCTGGATTTACAAGTGGAGATAATCGCCGTGTAACTGAAGCTGGAGGAATCTGCTTATGCTTATGTGGATTCCTGTGATTGGAACTAGAAGAATAGCCTAGTCCGGCCTTCGGGTGCTTAATACCCTGATGACTTCTACCCAGCCCTTTTCCCAGCTGGTGTCCCAATGACATCATTTCTTGAGTAGCTGCCATCACTTCGACAGAAATCTTGGGTACGGACAATGGCGTCCCAATGGAATGGTATTGAGTGTTGCTCACTTCCAATGCATGAAAACTGACCGGCTAAACATCTACATTGACATTGATGAGTGGTATATCACCATGTTGAGGACATTCCAGTTCAGCGTTGACTGTGACTAGGATATTGTTGATAATGTATTTGAGTTGTTGACGAAGAGTGGAAGGGACTGCCTCAGCCATGTGAATCCACAGTCTCCGTTGAAGTAGGTTGATCCTGTATCTATTTTGAGAACGTGAAAAGATACACAGAATGTATGGGGACCAATCTCAACCAGCAGCTCAATCTCTCCAACTGAATTCCAGCGGGATCCATCAAAAGCTTTGATAATCGTATGGCTGCTTCGGGTCCGCTTAAGACTTACGTTCATCTTCACTAACGTAGCGTAAGGACATATATTCAGAGACGATCCTCCATCTATCAAAACTCCAGCTAGCATATCTCCGGAGGACAAAACCGTAATATGTAACGATTTTCAATGACCGGTCCCTTCGGGCGGTATGTCATCATCAGTGAATGATATCACATAGTTGTAGAAAATATGATCAACCAGCTGTTAAAATTTTTCCACATCCACTGATTTCGGCAAGTATGCTTCTTCAAAAACCTTTAGTAGAATCTTCCTGTGATCCTCGGAAGTTAAAATCAAGTCCAGTATTGAGATTTGATATGGAGCTTCTCTTAAGCTTAAAACCACCTTGGCTTCATTATTATTGCCTCTTTTTTTTCTAACTATAACAAAAGAGCTCTAACTCATGCAAGTATACATGCGTCAACAAGTAATACAGAGTAAGTCGAGTATCGATCCACAGGGAAAGTTGTCTAATTTAAACCACTATCACTATATTTTATATGCTTAAACTAATGATTATAATTGCGAATTACTCTAATTGCAATTAATAACTAAAATAAGAATGAGAATATAATAAATCAAATCTGGATATAATGGGATCCTAACTTCATTTAATAATTCATCTAATTACCACCATCGTGCAAGATTGTTCACATACCACAAGAAAGTAGCCAAGGACACTAATATAGACACATCCATTTTTTAATGTACTATGACCTACTTACACAGTATCCACATGTGATAGACACCATGTAATCATCAATATAACCAAAATCACTATATGTCTATGTGAAATTGCAACCATATTGAATTTAAGCACAAGCTCTTATTTTAACTCATACAGTGAAACAGTATATGTCTATCTGGTTCAAGAAATACAAAGCTATGCAAAACAGCGCCATATACGCATGCTATCATGATTACAATCATTACTCGCATGTTATTTTTCAATTCCATACAAGTACTAAAAACGAATGGTGATCAAGCATTCATGCATGCAAAACAACCATGATAAAAATTCCTTATGACATGTAAAACAGTCCAGCAGTCAAGCATGCAACTAAACTATATATTAAAATCCGTTAGAATCCCATAATGGAGTTTAGCTCATGACTGAACCAAAAGCCATTATGGGATCAAAGCAATACATGGACAATAAACAAACAATTGAAAGATAAGGGATAGAATCGATTTAACCTAATTGCTTATTATAATCCAATAGTAACGTTCAATTCCACATTAAAATCCAACAAAGAACAATAGTTTTCCACACTGATTGAAAATCCAAAGAAGAAGTAGAGAATATAGAGATTATGCTTGGTTCTACATTGGAAGCCTCTTAAAGTGTAAACCCTAGTTCCAATATGAAAAACACGTAAAACTAACTGAATGATTCGTCTGACACCAGTCAGAATTGTTTTTTAATTAATTACAACCCTTAAAATTAAAAATTAAAATAAAACAGCTTAGCAGCATCAGTCATCACGCGCGGGCGCGCGCTCCTCCTTTGTATTCCTTGCGCGGGCGCTCGTGTGTCAAGTCTGTGTAATCCGAATGAGCGCGCGAGCGTGCGTGTGTTCACCTGTGTAGCCACGCGGCCGCGCGGCTTCTGCAACTTGAATTCTGGTTCTGCTGCTACTACTGATTTGTTCTGCTGCTCATTCTTTTCATGTTGTTCATTCTTTTGTCCACCCATGCTTACTCTCCTTGCTCCACTTTATCCTCATGTTGTGCCTTCATTGATCACATGCCACTCACCATCGCTAACTTATGTCATATCCTGCACTTTTACACCAAAGAAGTTCTCAGTACATACAATGCGAAATAACATGAAATGCAACTAAAAACACACTAAAATGTACTTGAGATGGACATAGTTCGCGTGAATTGATATCCAATAAGTAGGTATAAAACCCACTTATCAAATACCCCCAAACTTGAACTGTTGCTTGCCCTCAAGCAATGCATACACATAAAACACTAAAAATACAACTACATGCTATGCAACTAAATTATGATGCAACTAGTTTCACATTGTTCCAGCTATTACAGGATTTCAGCCCAAGATGCCTTAGCGAATTTTCCAGATTAAAGAATACAAATTCAAACCAAACTATAGGCATAATATCATACTCAGATAATTCATATATGCTATAGAGATGTTGTGTGTGTGTGTGTTGTGTTCACCAAAACTTGATTTAAGCAAATAATACACATGCTAAACTACTCACAACAGCAAATTACAATCTAAATCTAGACTCATGTATACTTATGCAACAAAGATTGTTCCAACATATCAAAGCAAACTAAGGTTCAACAATGGGCTTAATTACTTTATTGCTACTCACGAGGGCGATTTTCGCTCTTTCCCTTGGTGTTTTTTTTTCACATGACTGTGCAATGCCTTATTCCATTAGGCAAACAATGCTACCCCTTAGCGAGCTTTCAACCAACGACTCTAAGACCATGAAAGACCTTAGGGCGCTAGGTGTTAAGACACCCCTACGGGCGTACTTATTTTGTGTTAAGACACCACAAAATAAGACTAGCCACGTTATTGCTATTTATTTATTTTTATACATAGCATACCCATGTTTTCCCAAAGTTTGAAAATTAATGTTTTAAACAGTCTGAGTTCACTTTCCACAAATTTCCCTTTTTTAAAACTATATTTTCTAATGACCAATGCAACACATAATTCTTATACCTACAAGTGATTGTGAACACGTCCGTGCAAACCAAAAGCATCTAAATAGCAACATGAATTTCATCGTGTAAAACATTATATCTCAGTTCATGTTATCTATAATACTCAAAAATCCTTCAAAATTCACTATCATCATCGGCTAGACAAAATTTCCATAAAGCTAGAACTGTGAGACATGCCAACTAAAAATATCCAAACACAAGTAATAATAACTAAAACTTAAAAATTTTCTACAAATTTTATCTAACACATAAACATACAAAATTTAAACTAAACATGTAACTTTAAAGCAAACATGCAGATACTGTATGCAACTATACTACTACCCCAATACCCCCAAACTAATAATATTCAATGTCCTAGTGAATGAAGGTAAAGGGTTAAAGAAAACTCCCCTAATGATCAGTCGCACCACCCTCTTCGGGTGGTGAATCTGGTGGTGGACATGGCACAACTATCCCGAACTGAGGCCACTCTAGCATTGTCCCCTACTGTGCAAAAGCCTCTGCCAATAACCTCGTCAACCCCGTTGTAAACGCTAAAAAATTGTCGTACATGGCGTCGACTTTTCGCTCCAACCTTCAAAGTTGTCGATCCCCAGTAGCAAAGGGAACTTGGGTTAATGGGCCTGCCTCATCTGTCTGAGAGGGCTGCTGTGGTGGCTCTGGGAAAGTGGGCTGGAGAATAAATCCTAATCCTCTCGGATGCGGTTCACCACCCGTCCAATCCTTGAACTTGGAAATAGTTACATGAGTGATGTCGTGGCTCGGGTTCTGCAACTGCTCGTTATTCCACGGGACTCCTTGTTGGGTACAAAGCATTGCTGCCATAGACGCGTGTGGAATACTCCCTGTAGTGCTCCCCCGTAAATAACGCAGCATGTTTTGATGAATTAGGTGGCCGACGTCAATGTACTTGCCTTTGATGATGCCCCACAAAATGATAGCCCGCTCAGTGGTTATTTCATGTTGGTGAGCTGACGGAACTAATTTGGCACAGATAAACAGATTCCACGCTTTGGCGTATCGATTCAAGGCGGACACTGGAAAAGATTTTGGCTCAGTCGTCCCTGCCTTATAATTCCATTTGGTGCCCGGAATGCACAATTCAGCAATCATGAGTTCCTGATTCATTTCTAAATGAGCACCTTTTACCCAATTAGCAGACCCGGTAGGTGGTGCGTCAATTATTCTGAAGACTGCTCTGATCGCTGGAGGTCAAAAATCCACTTGTACTCCTCGAACCAGCATTATCCCTCCTTTTATGTCCTTAGCATTCGCATAGAACTCTCGAACAATCCCTATGGGAATAGGCATAGGAGTTGCAGCCAAGCCAACCCAGCCTCTTTCGCGTATCATATTCAATATTTGGTCGTCTTGGTTCTCAGGTTTAAACCCCCGTTCCTTCACAAACGATTTGGCCACAATTTGATAATATTCTTGCTGGGCTTCCAAACTGATAAATTTCTTGTAGTCCACGACATCCTCTTCTCAGTTACTGGAGGAAGATGTTAATGATGAAGAGATAGAGATGGAGCGTGCTCTTTTTGGACCCATTTACAGATGATAGAGAGAATACAGATGATTTGCTTGATAATGAACGAAAGCTGTTGTTGAGAGTACCCCCAAACTCGTTGCTGTACAACCCAAGCAGAAACCCTAGAGTTGTATTACCCTTATGAGACGTGGGTGTATGTGGAATGTGGAAGAAATCGTGGATGATTACGTGGTGGAGAGACTGATGGCTTCAATTGTGTAACTGATAGAGAGGAAGAGACGTGCGTTTTGGAGATAGCACCGTGATTACGCCTCTGTTATGTTTTCAAATGAGACCAAAATGATCTCCAACACGTTTTTAAACTTAAAAAAAAAAATTCCACATCTGATATCGCACGCAGCCGCGCGAGTGTTCAATGGGTTGCGTGCGCGGGCGTGCGCGGGCGTGCGAGGAACGTGTTCAGCAAAAAAATTTGGAGTGCGCGGGTGCGCGAGTTGTATAGTATATTCATGCGCGACTGCGCAGGATTGAATTCTGCATTGCTGGTTTTCATGCTGTAAAACAGTACTACATTTTGTTTATTCACCTGCATACACCAATAGACACTATCAAAGTATGATTTACTAGATAAACATGAGTGTCTATTATATCACCCTCATTTCAATGTAGTGCACAAACATGCTTCTATTTAATTTCAGCTACTATGCTAATTATGCAGAAATAATCACATGATCCGAAATAAGGATGAAAATGAGCTAACAAAACAACTTGAACTGAATAAATAAAGAGAAAATAGAAAAAGAAAAAGAAAAAATATAGATAGAAATAATGGGTTGCCTCCCATCAAGCGCTAAGTTATAGTCAATTAGCTTGACTGTCTCGAAATCTCATGTTGAAGACAGAATTGAGGTGACTTTTTGTCTGTGTACCTCACTACCAAAATAGTGCTTCAATCTCTGCCCGTTCACTTTGAACGGCTTGTCCGGAAACTTATCAAATACTTCAATTGCACCATGTGGAAATATAGTTTTCAATGCAAATGGCCCTGACCATCTCGATTTTAGCTTCCCGAGAAAAAGTTCAAGTCTGGAGTTAAAAAGCAAAACCCTTTGTCCCGGCTCGAATGTTCTATCCATGATCTTTTGGTCATGCCATTTCTTCACCTTCTCATTGTACAATTTTAAATTCTCATATGCCTGTAATCTGAATTCATCCAACTCATTGAGTTGGAGTAGGCGTTTCTCCCCTACAGCTTTTAAATCCCAATTGAGCTTCCGAATTGCCCAAAATGCCTTATGCTCTAGCTCCATAGGAAGGTGACAGGCTTTTCCATACACAAGCTGAAAAGGTGACATGCTCAACGGAGTTTTGTATGCAGTCCTATAGGCCCATACTACATCATCCAACTTTAACGACCAATCCTTCCTCGTGGGATTCATAACCTTTTCAAGGATTCTTTTTACTTCTCGATTTGACACTTCAGCTTGGCCATTCGTTTGGGGGTGATAAGTTATAGCAATGCGATGGTTCACCATACTTAGCCAACAAAGCTGTGAACTATCTGTTGCAGAAATGACTGCCCTCGTCACTGATAATGGCCCTTGGAGTCCCAAATCTCGTGAAGATACTTCTGTGTAAAAACTTGAGGACTACCTTGGCATCATTTGTCGGAAGAGTTGCCACTTCTACCCATTTTGACACATAATCAACTGCGAGCAAGATGTAGAGGTTACCGTAGGAAGAAACGAATCATCCCATGAAATCAATCCCCCACACAAAAAAAAATTCTACTTCAAGGATCGTATTCAAAGGCATTTCATTTCTCTTCGAGATGTTCCCCCACTCGCTGGCATCGATCACACCGCTGGACAAAACTATAGGCATCCTTGAAAATTGTCGGGCAGTAAAATCCTGCTTATAGTATTCTAGCTGTTGTTCTTTCTCCTCCATAGTGACCTCCATACATAGTAGAGTGACAATCCTGCAAAATCCCCTCAGTCTCGCTATACGGAATACACATTCTTATCATTTGATCAGAACACTGTTTCAACAAATAAGGCTCATCCCATATATACCATTTGACATCATGCATAAATTTCTTCTTTTGATAACCCATCAAGTCAGAAGGTACCATCTTACTCACCAAATAATTCGCAAAATCTGCGAACCATGGCACTTCCCCTTTCACCACAAACAACTGCTCATCTGGAAAGGATTCATTGATCATAACTTTATCGTCTGCTTTCCTCTTTGGATTCTCTAATCGCGATAAGTGGTCCGCCACTTGGTTTTCAGTGCCATTTCTGTCCTTAATTTGCAAATCAAATTCCTGCAGTAATAAAATCCATCTGATCAAACGGGGCTTTGCTTCCTTCTTTGCCACTAAATGTCGAATTACCGCGTGATCCATGTACACAATCACCTTTGTGCCAATCAGATATGTTCGAAATTTATCAAAGGCATACACCACAACCAATAAATCTTTCTTTGTGGTGGTGTAGTTCAACTGTGCATCTGTAAGGGTCTTGCTGGCATAATAAATCACATGAAAAATCTTCTCTTTCCTCTGCCCCAAAACAGCCCCTATGGCGTAATCACTGGCATCACACATCAGCTCAAATTGCAAATCCCAATCTGGTGCGGTAATCACTGGTGCTGAAGTTAGTTTCCCTTTTAAGTGTTCGAATGTCGACACGCAAGCCTTATCAAAGTTAAATTGTGCATCCTTCTCTAATAAATTGCATAGTGGTTTAGTTATCTTGGAGAAGTCCTTGATGAATCTGCGGTAGAAACCTGCATGTCCCAAAAAACTGTGAACACCTTTTACTGAAGTAGGTGGTGGCAAGTTTTCAATAGTCTTCAGCTTCACCCTATCCACCTCGAGTCCCTTATTCGAAAATTTGTGTCCCAGTATGATTCCTTCTTATACCATAAAATGGCACTTTTCCCAGTTCAGTACTAAATTTGTCTCAACACACCTCTTCAAAACCATCACCAAATTCTCAAGGCATAGATCAAACGAGTCCCCGAAGACTGAGAAGTCATCCATAAATACTTCAACATTCTGCTCCACCATATCTGAAAATATAGCTATCATATATCTCTGAAAGGTGGCTGAAGTATTGCATAACCCGAAGGACATCCTTCTGAAAGTGAAAGTGCCGTAAGGACATGTGAAGGTTATCTTTTCCTGGTCTTCTGGAACTATCATAATTTAATTATAGCCCGAATATCCATCCAGAAGGCAATAGTACTTATGACCTGCTAATCTGTCCAACATCTGATCAATGAATGGGAGTGGAAAATGATCTTTCCTTGTAGCTTTGTTGAGCCTGCGGTAGTCCATGCAGACTCTCCACCCTGTCACTATTCGTGTTGGAATCAACACATTATTCTCATTAGTCACTACGGTCATGCCACCCTTTTTCGGTACACACTGCACTGGGCTCACCCATGAGCTGTCTGAGATCAGATAGATTATGCCTGCATCTAGCCATTTTAGTACCTCTTTCTTAACCACTTCTTTCATTATCAGATTAAGTCTCCTTTGTTGATCAACCAACAGCTTAGTCCCATCTTCCATCAGAATCTTATGCATGCAAAACAAAGGGCTGATCCCTTTGATATCTGCTATGGTCCATTCAATGGCTGAATTGAACTCTCGAAGCACTCGTCGCAGTTTTTCTTCCTGAAAAGATGTTAGTGCAGAAGAAATAATCACAAGTAGCTTTGAATCTTTATTTAAAAATGAGTACCTGAGATGTTCTGGAAGTGGTTTTAATTCAAGTTCTGGAGATGTCTCTAGAGATGGCTTTAATTTTACTGAGGATTCTCTAGCTTTTGTCAATGGCTCGACAGGTGTTTTGAATTTTTTAACTTGTGGAGTGGTATCCAGATATTGCACAAGTTCGTCAAGTTCCTCGTCCTCCAAATCTAAATTTTTAGCAATTACACTCCTCAAAGGTTCATCATCCACTAAACTCTGTACTTCATCATTTATGACCTGATCCACCAAATTAACCAGGAAATATTCCTCTTCATCTGTTGGAAACTTCATGGCTTTGAAGACATTAAAGGTGACCTCTTGATCATGAACACGCATAGTGAGTTCCCCCTTCTGCACATCTATCAAAGTCTTTCTTGTGGCTAAGAATGGTCTCCCAAGTATGATTGGTATATTTTTATCCTCCTCATAATCCAAAATGATGAAGTCAACCAGAAAGATAAATTTGTCCACTTTCACCAATACATCTTCAATAATTCCCCGTGGATATGTGATGGATCTGTCAGCTAACTGCAAAGAAATGTTTGTCGGCCTTGGAGCCGGTAATCCCAACTGATTGAACAATGACAAGGGCATCAGATTGATACTTGCCCCAAGATCACACAAACACTTATCAAAGTTCATCTTTCTGATCGTGCATGGAATTGTGAAACCGCCCGGATCCTTCAGCTTTAGAGGTAACTTCTGCTGAAGCACTGCACTACACTCCTCTGTCAAGGCTACAATCTCAAACTCGTATAATATCCTCTTCATTGACTATATACCTTTCATGAACTATGCATAACTTGGCATTTGTTCCAATGCCTCGCCGAAAGGTATGTTGATCTGCAGCTTTTTAAATACCTCCAAGAATTTGCTGAACTGTTTATCTTCCCGCTGCTTATTCAATCTCTGCGGATATGGTTCCTGAGGGTGAATTGGTGATACTAAACTCATAGGCTTCTCAACTGACCTTGTTTTATCTCTCTCTTCATGTTGAACCTCATAATTTTCCAGATTTTCTTTCTCAGCAGTTGCCTGCTCTGCCTCGCGTGGCCGCGCGGTCTCCTTAGTACAATTGGGTGCGGGCGCGCGACTTTCAGTGTCTGTAATATTTTTCCCAAACTTCAATATGATCGCTTGGCACTGTTCCTTCCCGTCTCTTCATGGATTTATCTCTGCATTACTCGGCAATGAACCCTGGGGCCTGTTGTTAAGCATGCTTGCCATTTGCCCCATCTGAGTTTCTAAATTTTTAATACCCACTGCTTGGCTTTTGATCATAACCTCAGTGTTTGCCATGTACTTCAACATCATCTCCTCCATTTCTGATTTCTTTTCTTGCGAAGGTGCAGATGGAGTGTGATGTTTTTGTTGAGAAAATCTTGGTGGAAACGGTGGTTTTGGTGTAAATTGTGGCTGAGATGACTGTGGCTGAAATTGTTGATTCGACTGAAACTGATTCTGCTGATTCCCTTGGTTATTTGACCAACTAAAGTTTGGATGATTGTGGTTGTTGGGGTTGTATGTGTTCTAAAATTGTCCTTGGTCTTTCTTGTAATTTCCCACATACTGTACCGACTACGAGCTGATAGCACATTGATCCGTGGAGTGTGATCCTGCACAGATCTCACATATGAAGGCAACTGTTTCACTTTACTTTCGGCCAATGAATCTATTTTCTTTGCCATAGCTGCCATCTGTGCCGACAACTGAGTAATAGCATCCACCTTCAACAAACCTACAACCTTGGGTTGTGGCTTCCTAGATGTCAGATTTTGGAAGTCATTTGCAGCCATTGTTTCGATAAGGGTATAGGCCTCGTCATAGCTCTTAGCCCATAATGCTCCTCCTGCGACTGCATCTAAAATAGGTCTCGACTGCCATCCCAATCCATTGTAAAACGTGTTGATCGCCATCCAATCTGGTATACCATGGTGCGGACACTTCCGAAGCATCTCTTTGTATCTCTCCCAGGCCTCATATAATGATTCACCCTGTTGTTGTTTGAACTGAGAGATAGCTATCCTCATCTTCGCCGTCTTAGCCATTGGGAAAAATTTAGCTAAGAATATTTGGGCTAAGTCCTCCCAAGTAGTAATTGATCCAGCAGGTAAAGAATGCAGCCAACTCCTTGCTTTATCCCTCAAAGAGAATGGGAACAACCTCAGTCTAATAGCATCCTCTGTCACCTCGTTGTATCTGAATGTATCACAAATTTCAATAAAGCTTAACAGTTGTTCATTCGGATCATCTGTAGCAGCACCCCCAAACTGTACCAAATTTTGCACCATCTGAATAGTGCCCGGTTTAATCTCGAAAGTATTTGCTACTATCGTCGGTCTGACTATGCTAGACTGAAGTCCATTAATATTCGGCATGGAGTAGTCTCTTAGGGCCCGATGCTCTTCTCTTTGCTCAATTCTCTGTTCTTCTGCCATACTAGATGTAGTACTGTCTAACTGAGCTTGCAAATTTCTCTCCACACTTGCTTTCCAACCTCTTCCATTAATGTTATCCCGCGCTGGTGTCAATTCTGAGTTGGATGATCGCATGCGCATAAAAATCTACAAGTACCTGAAACCAAAATCAAAAACAAAAACAAAAATAGAAATGAGATAAGATTAGAATTGTCTAAGTCATATAATATAGCTTAAAACTGATGATGATTATTTAAATTTAAACGCCTTTCCCCGACAACGGTGCCAAAAACTTGTTCCCTCTTTTTTTTCTAACTATAACAAAAGAGCTCTAACTCATTCAAGTATACATGCGTTAACAAGTAATATAGAGTAAGTCGAGTATCGATCCACAGGGAAAGTTGTCTAATTTAAACCACTATGCATCAATTAAATCACTATATTTTATATGCTTAAACTAATTATTATAATTGTGAATTACTCTAATTGCAATTAATAACTAAAATAAGAATGAGAATATAATAAATCAGATCAGGAGATAATGGGATCCTAACTTCATTTAATAATTCATCTAATTACCACCATCGTGCAAGATTGTTCACATACCACAGGAAAGTAGCCAAGGACACTAATATAAACACAACCATTTTTCAATGTACTATGACCTACTTACACAGTATCCACATGCGATAGACACCATGTAATCATCAATATAACCAAAATCACTATATGTCTATGCGAAATTGAAACCATATTGAATTTAAGCACAAGCCCTTATTTTAACTCATACGGTGAAACAGTATATGTCTATCTGGTTCACGAAATACAAAGGTATGCAAAACAGCCCCATATACGCATACTATCATGATTACAATCCATACTCGCATGTTATTTTTCAATTCCATACAAGTACTAAAAACTAATGGTGATCAAGCATTCATGCATGCAAAACAACCATGATAGAAATTCCTTATGATATGTAAAATAGTCCAGTAGTCAAGCATGCAACTAAACTACATATTAAAATTCGTTAGAATCCCATAATGGAGTTTAGCTCATGACTGAACCAAAAGTCATTATGGGATCAAAGCAATACATGGACAATAAACAAACAATTGAAAGATAAGGGATAGAATCGATCAAACCCAATTGCTTATTATAATCCAATAGTAACGTTCAATTACACATTAAAATCCAACAAAGAACAATAGTTTTCCACACTGATTGAAAATCCAAAGAAGAAGTAGAGAATATAGAGATTATGCTTGGTTCTACATTGGAAGTCTCTCAAAGTGTAAACCCTAGTTCCAATATGAAAAACACGTAAAACTAACTGAATGATTCGTCTGACACCAGTTAGAATTATTTTTTAATTAATTACAACCCTTAAAATTAAAAATTAAAATAAAAAGCTCAGCAGCATCAGTCATCACACGCGGGCGCGCGCTCCTCCTTTGTATTCCTTGCTCAGGCGCACGTGTGTCAACTCTGTGTAATCCGAATGATCGTTCGGGCGCGCGTGTGTTGACCTGTGTTGCCGCGCGGCTTCTGCAACTTGAATTCTGGTTCTGCTGCTACTACTAATTTATTATGTTGCTCATTCTTTTCATGCTGTTCATTCTTCTGTCCACCCATGCTTAGTCTCCTTGCTCCACTTTATCCTCATGTTGTGCCTTCATTGATCACATGCCACTCACCATCGCCAACTTATGTCATATCCTGCACTTTTACACCAAAGAAGTTCTCAGTACATGTAATGCAAAATAACATGAACTGTAACTAAAAATACACTAAAATGTACTTGAGATGGACATAGTTCGTGTGAATTGATATCCAATAAGTAGGTATTAAACTCACTTATCAATTATGACCTATAGTATGGAGGAATTTTTCAATCCTTTCCATGGAAATTTTTCGCTTTGATTTGATGGTATGCTTCATCACCCGTTGGGGAAGACACAGTAGATTTTCCTTCGACACTGCAACAGTTATATGAGAGGTGGATCCTTCAGCTTCTCCATAATTCCAAGGGACTTTTTGTAAGCTGATAACAGGATATTGTGGTCTGAATGGTAGGTTAATTGGCTCGGGTGCAACCACTTTCAAAGGATTGTCAATTCCTTTGAGTTTAATTGCTTGTATTGTGAATGGTTTGACAGTCCCATCAGCCTCAGTGAATATAACTGCTACTAATCCCTTCCATTTAGTAGGACAAGTATTTCACTCTCAAATAGCACAATATCATTTTCTGCCAGTTGCAGGGTACCGCTATCAATTAGATTCTGAATAAGGTGGTGGAGTGCCCAGCATTCTTCTGTGCTGTGACCGCGCGAATGGGAGTGATATTGTCATATTCCATCAGAATTAAACCGTCTTGAACGGGGATTCATTGGAGGTAGGAGGGAAGTGATCCTTCCTTCATTGATTAGCATCTGAAGTATCTCCTCTATAGGTTGGCCCAGGTATATAAATTCCCTTCTATTGGCAAAATCCCGATGGGCTTTGGTAGTTGCTCTCTTCGTCACTTTGTCCTCTAATGTTTCATATTTTGAAGGTGACGAGTGAGTATTCATAACCAAGGGGTGGATACTAGAATGCTCATGGCTGACTAATTGGCGTATGACTTGATGTTGATAGGTCACCAGTTCGGTCAATTGCTCAATCTGCTTACACAGAGCTTTCATCTTTTGTTCCATCATAAACTGGAACTTTGCATAATCTCATTTGTCAACACCGTCTTTGATGGTCCGGGAGGATTCGCAGTTAAAATTGGAACTTTGTCCACTGCTCCAATTAATCATGTTGACCTCTTCCTCTTTGTGTTGACGAAGAGGGTTGTCTTGTACGTGAGGTTGATCTGGTTTGGTGACCACGATCTCACTGTTGTCTATCAAATCTTGGATCTTGTGTTTCATGGCCCAACAATCTTGATTATCATGTCCAGGTGCCCTAGCATGATAAGCACATTTTCGAGCAGCATTGAAACCCTTCCCATTACGATTGGCTGGTGGAAGAAGATGCATAATTTTCTTCTGAGTGGTCAGAAGATTGAGAATATTCTCGAGTGAGTCCCCTAGGGGTGTGAACACTCGAGGGTGTTTGGCTTCTCCACCTTTAGGCAATGGAGGGTTTGAAGACTGTGCTTGAAAGGAAGTGTAATTTCTCCTCTGAATAGGCATATTCTGATTGCCCTTTTGACCTTGTAGTATCAAGGAAACATCCTCCTCTTTCTTTTTATGGACCCTTTGGGGGTTGTTTCCATAAGTTCTGGACTGGATGTTTTCAGCAACAACTTTAAGAGTGGCTAGGTCTTGAATCTTTCCTGACTTCAACCCCATTTTAGCCATTTCTCCATGTTTGATCATTTCAGAAAATGGTTCACCAATGCCAGCTAAAACTCTCTCATATAAAGGAGCTTCTTATATGTCAGTAAAGGTCATGACCATTTCTGACTCTGTCATAGAAGGAATCACTTGAGCAGCAAGGCGCCTTCACCTTTGAGCATACTCTCTGAAAGACTCATTGGACTATTTCTTGACCTTGGTAATCTGGTACCGGTCAAGAGCCATCTGAGACTGGAAGCTGTATTGTGTAAGGAAGGCATGAGCTAGTTCTTCCCAACTATGGATCTTCGAATTGTCTAATCGGGTATACCACGAACGGGCTTCTCCAGTTAGACTCTTTTGGAACAGCTGAATTCTGAGCTTCTCATCTTCTGCATAAGATCCAAGTTCTCCAATGAACACCTTCAAATGTGTGTAAGGATCTCCAAACCCGTTATATTTTTCAAAGTCAGGAGTCTTGAACTTTTCTGGATAATGAACACCAGGGAATATACAAAGGTCAGCATATGAGACACTCCCGTGTGCTCCAATTCCTTTGATAGAACGAAGGGTTTATTCCATTTAAAGGACCTTTTTCCTGATGTCACCGGTGTCTAGATCTCCTTTGAGATGGGTGTTTTCAGGATTTTTGTCTGTTTTAAGCAATTGTAGTTCCGGATCTACTCCGAACCTTTAGTTCCTCCATGTGTAGAGGATTCAGCATGTATGGGTATCTTCGTACCCTGAGTAGACTGATGTAGTTCTTTAGGCAAAACAGCCAAATGTGTGATTTATTTACTTAATCCGTCAAATTCTTCGCGAGAAACTGGATTAGACTGGTCAGATGAAGACATGATTGGCTGTAGGCTCGTGGCCTTTTTGGACTTTGACCGTGTAATAGGTTTGATTGCTTCCCTGCGATAAAACTTGCATAGTTTAGTCTTAGGGATTTTGTAAATGTTTACATGCTATGTAATGTGTCCGTTTTAGGATTATTATCCTACAAAACAGATGTTAGCTATATGTAATACAGGATAGCATGTTTATTTAAATATGTGTGTGCACATATTTCTTCATATTTCTCATTACATGGAGATGAATATGGAATGAAATTACAAGTAATTGACTTTACGAGTAATTTGAAATGAGAAAGCATGAAGAGACTTTCCTTCACGTTTGGTTTATCAGAGGCTGACCTATCTTAGGTTACTCTCGCGAGATTTTGGCATGAAGGTTCCCAAATCATAGCAATTTACTCGACGGGAAGTTAATCCGGCCTTTCAACTGGAGCGAATTTAGGTGGTGCCTTTCCTGAGCCTCGTTGGAATTTGTCTTCCTACGAGTCCAGTAATCAAACACCAACAGGATTTCCTCCTGATGGAGGAACCGCACAACATACATTCACATACAATGTGTCTCACCGTTTATGAAAATGATGACATGTGCGAAGTACTAATATCACATATAGATATATTGCAATGCAGTAAAAATGCATTCGTACACATTCATCAAATGTAAATGCAACATCCACACACAAGCATATAACAGTTTAGAAAAGCTTGTAATAGCGGCTTAAGTCCTCTTACTAGTGTCCCCAGCAGAGTCGCCACCTAGTATTTTTTATTTGTCCTTTTTCTATTCTTGTTCTTTTGTGTTCTCATGTTAGGTGAGATTTGTTTGAAAAAACAAGTGAAAAAGGTCCGACATTTATATGTCGACGATTGGACTATAAGAGTCGCCAGTTGGTTTTTTAACTGGTTGTACCAACACAACTGAGAAGAGGTTTGCACATTGACCCAGTGATGTGACACTGCTAAACGGGTCTGTGAAACTGAGATTCATTAGGGTCCGGGGACTTGCTTATGCGGAGGGAAGGTGTTAGGCACCCCCCGACATTCGTGTTGCCACGGTGGCCGCCACTTTTCAAAAAACTGTTATATGAATGTGTGTGTGTGTGTGTGTGGGTCAATGTGCTGTTATTTGGAAGTAGTGTTATGCCTCGTTCGGACCTATATGCAAATGGTTTGAAATTTTATATAAACTTCAATTTTAACAAGATATATCAGTGATGTTTTATAAAAAGAGATTTTTCAAACCCTATGCTCAATAGTAATTGAGGCCTTTGATACTTTCATTTTATTAAATGTTCGAGTTGATTGCTTTTTTATTTTCGAGATACGAAGCATCTTCGAGAAAATAATATACAAAGTAGTGCCGAACTCTTCGTGGGCATGAAAACCATCTGAGGAAATCCAAACATCGTGAATAAATTTACAAGCTGCTTACAGCTGAAAATGTCCACCACGGGAACCGAATATGATAACAAAGTAAACTGAATCTGTGATCACATGATTTCTAGGCTCGCACGATAACGCAATTTATATGAAAGCTGTAAGCAGTTATATATATAAAAGTTATATATATATATATATATATATATATATATATATATATATATATACAGACATGATCAACCACCACGAAGCACCTCGGGGATTAGAAATGTAAATAAAGCTGTAAAAGCAATCAACCGCCACGAAGTAAACTCCAGGTGGGACAAAACGTAAATAAAGTAGTAAAAACGGTCAACCGCCACGAAGTAAACTCTAGGCGGGACGAAATGTATATATATATATATATATATATATATATATATATATATATATATATATATATATATATATATATATATTAAAGTAGTAAACGCGCTGGATGTAAAGTCCAGGCTCATCGAACATAGTTCGACACACAGTTCATATATATAAATATATATACATATATATACAAAAGTAATTAAACGCTTCAGACGTAAGTCTAGGCTCATCGAACAGAGTTCGACACACAGTTCATATATATATATATATATATATATATATATATATATATATATATATATGAAAGCAATTAAACGCTCCAGACATAAGTCTAGGCTCAATTGAGGCATAACTAGATAATGTTAGTCCATTTATATATATATATATATATATATATATATATATACAAACTGAAATATAACGACGAACCGAAGTCTGGGCATACACACGCAACACGAGTCTCAACGTGAAGAATAGTGTGTGCAAAGATGAAGAGAAATGCTTTAAAGGGTGTTAGAAGGCTTACAGTGGGCTGCCAAAGAAGACTTCTATAGCTTTGAGTGGATGAACACTCGGCTCCCGCCGATAACAAGTAGCTATATATGAGCTTAGAAGTGTTTAAAATGAGAAAGCACTCAGTTTAGGGTGTGTACAGAGCAAATTGGATAGGGTTTCCTCGCCTTTTTCTCTTACAAAATGGGCACCCCAAGCCCTCTATTTATAGAGGGGGTAGCCGCAGGTGTACCTGCGGCTGGCTGGGGTGCCTCAAACTCTGCGGGTCCCGCCGTCTCAAAGTACGTGCACGCATGCAACGTGATGTCCGCTCGAACTTTCAGAACTTCAATCCGGGCATCCGACTGAGGTGTATAGGACCTATTTCGGACTGCCGTTGTTGAGAGCTATGCAATGACATGGGATTAGAGGTTGTACAAAGTCAGGAAGATGGGACCATGCCCTCCGGTCTTCACGCTTCAAATTCTATCCATTGCCTTGCTCAATAGTTACTCGGGATTGGACTTCGTTGCTTCTTGTGGGACATTGTTATGTAGAAATGTATGTGTGAGATGTTGAGACGGTGCGATGTTGGGTCAAGGTGGCAAGATGACGACTTTGCCCCTCACCAGGGTTATCTCCGGTTTGGGGTGATAAAGCAGACGTTGCTCATGGTTATCTCTGAGATTGGACTGCTGCAAGTGTTGAAGGTCCTCAGTGTCATCTCTAAGGTGTGCCTATCTTCCCGGTGTTATCTCTAGGTCTTGTACTGAGTACCTTGGTATGAGTGTCGAGTGTTCTGAAGCTGATCGCATGCATTTGAAATAAACATTTCTGGGGTTATTTTCGGAACTGCAACTACACTTCTTGGGGTCTCCAAGGTTAGTGTTGCGATTACCAGTGTCAGGACCGAGACTGAATATCTCGGGGTTATCTCCGGGATGAATCGGCCTTCTCCGGTGGAATTTCCGGTATTGGAACTGCATGCCTCGGGGTTATTGCAAGTCGTTGCACATAACGGTGTTGTCCTCCAAATACATGGTGGGAGGAGTTTTAATTGATGGAGGGTCATCTCTGAATATCTGTCTTTATGCCACTTTGGTGAAGATGAATATTATTCTCAATAGAATCCAAAGAAGCCGTACAATCATTAAAGCTTTCGACGGATCTTGACGAAACGTTATCGGAGAGATTAAACTGGCAGTGGAGATTGGTCCGCATACATTCTACGTATCTTTTCACGTACTCAAAATAGATACAGGATACAACCTGCTTTTGGGAAGACCGTGGATCCATATGGCCGGAGCCGTCCCCTCCCTTCTTCACCAGCAACTTAAATATATCATTAACAATAGCCTAGTCACTGTCGATGCTGAGCCGGAAAGTCCTGAACAAGGTGACATACCACTCATCAACTTCAATTTAGAAGTTGAGCCGGTCAGTTTTCATGCCCTAGAGGTGAGCAACACTCACTACCATCTTGTTGGGTCGCCGACTCTCATACCCCAGATTTCTGCCGAAGTAATGTCGGCCACTCAAGAAATGATGTCATTGGGTTATCAACCTGGACAAGGGTTGGGAAAATATCATCAGGGCATCAAGCACCCTATTTAAGTTCCCAGTTAAACAGGGACAGCCGGACTAGGATATACTGCTAGTTCCAGTCGCAGGAATCCTCATAAGCATTAGTAGATTCTTTCAGCTTCAGCCATATGGCGATTGTCTCCACCTAAAATTCCTGAGCCTGTACGGTCTCCGGTAAAGGTCCCTGCCCAAGTAATGGCCATGTTATTTCCTAAACCTATACCAGTAAAGGGGAAAGAAGTGCTGGTACCAAATCCTAAAGAGGAAGAAAAGGGACGGAGACGTAAACAAGACATCGTCAGGATGATGTCAAACATACGCATCATTGTCTATAATGATCACACAAATAGAAACACCTCAAACGATGATTGCCCAGATATAATTGTCATCATTCGGGAAAAGGAGGTCAATGATAGCCCCTCCATCATTGTAGTCCATCAGGACTTCACCCTTGACAATTGGAGCATCACTCCTTTCATTGGTCAACAAGGGTAAAATGGGTAGAAACTCCTTCTACCCTGTAGATAATAATAACTGCTTACTTTTTTGTACAGTATTAACAGTTGTTTTGTCAGTACATGCTAACACTTTGTATGATTGAACAGTTTCATATATTAAGTGAAAGTATATTTTCTTTTAGGACTCTAAATTTAGATGTGTCTATATCTGCTGATAAGGTGCCTTTTCTCCACAAGGATTGTAACTTTGATAGAAAGTTGGACTCAGACTTGATGGAAATACAATAGGACATTGAGATACCTCAGGAGATCAAAGAATGGGTCAAAGAGAAACCCAAACCAAACCTTGATCAAAACACTTCGTTCAATCTCGAAACCTTAGAAAGCCCTAAACTAATCCAGATTGGTACAGACCTCACTCCAAACCAAAGGAATGACATGTTACACTATTAACCTAATTTCAGGATGTGTTTGCATGGTCTCATGAAGACATGGTGGGTTTGTCCACTGATATTGTCATCCATCGCCTCCCCATCAAAGAGGGATTCAAGCCAGTCAGGCAGAAGCTCAGGCGATTAAAACTTGAGTGGAGTTTAAAGGTTAAAGAAGAAATTGTGAAATAATTTCAAGCAGGCATCATCATGGCGTCTACATACCCTGAATGGCTATCAAACATAGTCCCCGTGCCTAAACAAGGAGGGAAGGTGCGAGTTTGGGTGGATTACCGAGATCTGAAAAATGTTTGCCTTAAAGATAGCTTTCCCATACCATTTATCCACATTCTCATTGACAATACTGCTTAATACGACATGTACTCCTTTGTTGATTGCTTCGCGGGGTATCATCAGATTATGGTTGCTGAAGAGGATCGTGAGAAAATTGCATTCATCACGCCTTAGGGAACCTTTTGCTATAGACGGTTGTCATTCGGCCTCATCAATGTCGGAGCTACCTACCAACGACCCATGATGGCTCTTTTCCACGATTTAATGCATAAGGAGATAGAGATCTACGTGGATGATATCATTGTCAAGTCCCGAAGGGGGGAAGACCAAGTAGAGCATCTCAGAAAGCTCTTCAACAGGTTGCGTAAGTAAAACTTGAAGTTGAATCCAGCTAAGTGCGCCTTTGGCGTTAAATCAGGCAAGTTGCTAAGATTCATAGTCAGCCACAAGGGGATTGAGCTAGATCCCACCAGAATCCAGGTCATCACGAAAATGCCCATTCCTCAAACAGTGAAGGAAGTACGGGGATTTTTGGGAAGAATCAACTTCATCAATAGGTTCAGTTCCCAACTCACAACAACCTGTGAGCCTATTTTCAAATTATTAAGGAAGGACTCTTCCATGAAGTGGAATGATGAGTGCCAGAAGGTCTTCCTTACAATCAAAGAACAGCTAATCAAAGCTCCTATTTTGGTACCTCCCAGGGATGATGTTCCCTTGTTCATGTACCTATCCATAAGTGATAATGTCATGGGCTGCATGCTGGGACAGAAAGATGATAGAGGCCAAGAGCGAGATATCTATTACCTCAGCAAAAGATTTAGTAGCAGTGAACACAAGTACACTCTGATTGAGAAGACTTGTTGTGCTTTAGCATGAGCTTCCATAAGGTTACAGCATTACCGCCATGGTTACACAATCCATCTCATATCCCGCGTGGATCCTCTTAAGTACGTGTTCAGTAAACCCATGCTGAACTGCCAACTGTCCAGATGGCAGTTGATCCTACAACAACTTGACATCATCTACGTGATGCAGAAGTCTATTAAAGGTCAAGGAATTGCGGATCAACTGGCCGCCGCACCTTCAGGGGATTTCAAGCCCTTGGAAACATACTTCCCCTATTAAGGGGTAATGATAGTTCAGCAACACCATCAGTAAGATGCACGCCAAACATGGAGGATATATTTTGATGGAGCTGTAAATATGGAAGGTTCTAGAACGGGAGCAGTTCTAGTATCCGTTATGGGGGAGCAGCATCTCGTCGCCGTCAAATTGCAGTTTGCCAACACCAACAACATAGCCGAGTATGAAGGCTGTATCATGGGGCTAAAACTTGCCCAATCAATGGGCATCAGATGGTTAACTGTCTTTGGGGATTCCGAATTGGTCATCAGACAAACCACAAGAATCTATTACACCAAAAATTTACACATGCTGCCTTACCATCGGCAGGTTCTACAGATGGCTTCGGAGTTTGAAGAAATATCCTTCCTCCACATTCCTCAAAATAGGAATGATTTTGCGGATGCACTAGCAACCTTGGCCTCCCTGATCAACATACTTGACAAGGAAAATATGCCAACCCTTACATTTGCCCAACAAAAGGCTCCAGCCTATGGAAATTACATTAGAGAAGTATCGAATGAGCTACCTCCTATCCAAAACCCTTGGTATCAGCATATCAAGGAGTACTTACAAGATGGATCTCCACCTAATAAGGTAAGCCCGACTGAAAGAAGGTGGATCTATCGACTGGCTATGAAATTCTACCTGAGCGGAGATGCACTCTATAAAAAAGATGCAGGATTAGGTCTCCTCAGATGTCTGGACAATGACCAAGCTCAGAGGCTCATGTATGAGATCCATGGTGGAGTATGTTGCCCACACATGAGCGACCCTCTACTTTTAAAGAAAATTCTAAGGGCAGGGCATTACTGGCTCTCTCTCAAGGCTGACTGTGATGACCACGTCAAGAGATGTTATCAGTGCCAAATTCATGGGAATGCTATCCACGCCCCTCCAAGGGAACTCCACAATATGAGTTCGCCTTGGCCTTTCTCAATGTGGGGAATGGACGTGATCAGGCCCATCGAGCCCAAAGCCAGTAATGGGCATCGATTTATCTTCACCATGATCGATTATTTCACCAAGTGGGTAGAAGCAGCCTCCTTCTCCTGGGTTACCAAAGAAGTCATCATTGTTTTCATCAGAAATAATGTCATTTGTCGACATGGACAACCAAAGGTAATTGTATCAGACAATGCTAAGAACCTCAACAACAAAATGATGGAAGAATTGTGCAGTAAATTACACATCAAATATCTCAACTCCGTAATTTACCGTCCAAAGATGAATGGTGTTGTTGAAGAGGCTAACAAAAACATCAAGAAGATCATGCAAAAGATGTCCGCTAACCACAAAGGATGGCCTGACTTATTGCCTCTAACTCTGTTAGCCTACAGAACATCAATGCGCACTTCCACTGGGGCAACACCCTACGCATTAACCTATGGGATGGAAGCAGTGCTCCCCAAAGAAGTGGAAATAGAATCCCTCAAAGTGTTAATAGACGCTCAGCTGGATAAAGATTAATGGGTATAAGATAGGTATCATCAATTGTCTCTAATAGACGAAAGGCGAAGTGATGCTATTTTCTATGGGCAGTTATATCAACAAAGGATCGCCATGTCCTATAACAAAAAAGTTCAGCTAAGGCAGTTTAATCAACATGACTTGGTTTTGAAGAAGATCATTGACAACCAAGATCAATCTAAAGGAAAATTCACCCTGAACTAGGAAGGCCTGTTTATTGTCAAGGTGGTATTGACAGGAGGTGCTCTCAAATTACAAGAAATGGATGGTGATGAATTTCCACAGCTCATCAACTTAGACATCGTGAAATGGTACTATGTTTGAGGTTACCATCAAGCAAACATTCTGGTGTTGGATCATCAGATCCCCAGTCATTTAAGGTTTTCTAACCCTTGGCTACATACAACTTCTCTTCACACTTATCTGCCCCATCAGGGATAAACATACTTTTCTAACCAACAGCCTGGTTTCGGATCGCCAGATCCTTTTCTCAACTTTAATTTGAACCCTTACTCAACTCCGGTTATCCCACCAGGGATTGAACCTTTCACACCCGCAGTTTTACCCAACTAAGGATAAGACTTTTCACACTCGCAGTTTATCCTATACACGGGATTAAACTTTCTCCCCCGCAGTTTGTCCTGAACATGGGATCAAAATTTTCATTGGCTGCAAACCGTCCTGAACATGGGGCGAACTACGCCGACCAAATCTCCTTGATACACGGGAGTACATAGGCAGCCATATTTTATATGGTCTGGTCGCAATAAAATAAAAACAACAAAAACATTTCTACACCCTTATCACTATAAAAACAACAAAAAAACATCTCTACACTCCTTTGCCACCATACAGCATTGAACCTCTTACACCAGGTTTGAACTACGCAGACTTGATCTCCTCTTCAATATGAGTACGTAGCAACCATTCATGGTTCGGTCTAACCCCCTACCAAAACATAAAAACTTGTCAACGGTACTGGGATCATCTTTCAATCCATCACACTTCATCAGCTTCAAAACAAAAGGATGGAACTAATTGACCTCCCCGTGTAAATGGGAGAATCGGCGACCATCTAAGATGCGGTTGATCCTCAAAGAGAAACACCAATCCATAAGAGATGGAACTAACTGGGCTCCCCATAGAAAGAAGTACTGGTGACCATTTGTGGTGCGGTCAACCTCAGAGAGGAAAGCCACATTCCTCTCCACATCTACATACAGAAACCAGTCCCAAGACACCAAAGAGGGTGGGGATACACACAAATCAACGATCCATTCTAAAATATCCTGAGACAACTCAGTGTCAATCCATCAAGGATGAATTCAGAATACATCAAGTTCACAAGCCCTGGAGAAACAGGCAACTATCAAGCAAGCAACAAGGCATAACTAAAAGGAAAGTGATCAAAAAATATATGTCCCTGCTATATATAATGTTGTTTGATATATACAATCTGAACTGTACATTACAAAATGGCTAAGCTAGTCTGTGCAGGAAAATACAAGCCCATCTACAAATCATTGTATATGTGACCTATCAAGCCTAACATCGCATCTCTCTCAAAAGAAGGAGGTAACGTTGTGGTCTCCTGTACAAGGGTCTCTACGCGAGATAACAGATCTATAGCCATCTGCATGGTGACACTGTGCTCATCAATATATGCACTTATCTCTGCAATGATGCTACTAGTAAGGGACCTCACTGTGGTACTGTCTGTAACGGCTACATCCCATGCAAATATGGCGCTATCCCGCTTAACTATCACTGCATCTTTGGCTAGTCTGGCCTCATCCCGCTCAACAATAGTGGTATCTTTATGAGCTAAGGCATCGTCTCTCTCTAATAGAGCGGCATCTCTCCCATCAAGATATGTCAACATCAATGCCCTAGCCTGATCTCTCTCGAAGGTCATCAAATGCAAACTCTGCACTAAATACTCTGAAGGAGGAGTCACAGCTGCAGAAGTACTGGGAGAGTCAACAAGAGCTGCTGTCGAACCAGTAAACAGCTCCTCCTCCTCGGTGTGGGAATAAATGTCCTCCATGGGCACTCCACCATCTGAATCAATACCCGGTACTGTGGATACTACCGCAGCCGATGAAGTCTCTGTCTCTATCCATGTAGAATACTCTGACGAATAGCCTAGATGGCTAACAGAAAACTCGACACTCTCACGCTGATCCCAACAGGCATAAACATGGGACCGGTCCTCTGCTGATAAGTGGTGAGAAGCTAAACGCTGACCTAACACCCCTCAAAAGGATGGAAGTCCTAAAACTGGTCAAACTGTTACATCACAGCCAGTGGGTGGTAGGTAGTCATGCCCCTCAAACCAGCCAGAGGGAGATAATCCATGCTTGGAGCGTGAGTAATGAAGCTATAGGGTGAGCTGAGCCCTGAACACGGCAGGATACTAAACGGATCTCCGATCCCTGCCAAAAATACTGACCAAGACATAGCGTCTATACACTCCAATGGCTGAAAGGAGTAAGACATAGCTATATCATGGGTAAAGTAGTACCTATGTCATTGGAAAGTGTCGATCAGTCTCAAGTGTGACATAAACCACACATATAACATGACCGAGCTGCCTGTAAATACCCTTATAGGGTAGGTGCTGCAAAACGAGGTCGATCTCAACGTCTCATAATCATCGGAATGATGGTGTGACCCTCCCTGAGAGCTCTCACTGCCATAATGATACCTATGTCTAACTCATCCATATACCGTGGCATGTATACATACGCCACTACGTATATCACGAGTACATCCACTCTGGCCACATGCCACTGATCCTCTGGTGTGGTAAAATCCCTGGAGTGCCGAGCATAGCTGTCCAATGAGCCAAATCTATCTATCAAGAAACGTTGGGGAAATATATGGTCGGATGTAATCTCATCCTCTACTACTCTATGTCGTAACTCGGTGAGGGTCATAAACTGCAGACGCATTTCTCTGACAGCCATATGAGCGCAAGGTATGTCTAAAGGCAAAGCCGTCAATCGCTCGTACTCCTCCAGTGTAGGAGTTAACTCTTGGGTACCAAACCGGAAAACCTGTCTCTCCAGTATCCAATGCTCCAACATACCGTCTACAAAGCCTATGGGAACCTGAAACATCAAGAGGGTCATAGAATGCTGTAATAGCTGATCTACCGTCACCCTATCTGTAGGTGACATACTATTATACCACGACCTCAGATGGGAGGTTATCAACACTGGTGGGGTGTGATCTATGCAGCTGACTACCGAAGAAGACATTTGTGTAGGCCGTATCATAAGACCATCCAGGGGTCAATGCTGAATATCTCTAGACATACATATATATTCATAACATGATACATGCATGACAAATAATAGATGGCAATATAATGTAGGAAAAGGATAATAGTACATACATTCCTAAGTACATCATCTACATACATCATCTTTGTACAGCTAAAAATACATGAAAATGGGGCACACACGCCCTACTACTAGTAGAGGCCTATCAAAAGATATAGCGAGAATGGGGTACAGCCACCTAATATTTAACAGAGGCCTATCAAAAGAGATAACGAGAATACACATCAGAAGAAGATAATGGTGTCAATATCTACATCATCAATCCTGTCCACCCGATGTAACTCCTCCTGAGTCACTGGATCTCTATCAACAGGGATGTCAGACCTATACAATGGAGAATTTACACCAATAAAACCATATGGGTCACCTGAGGGGCCAGCACCTGAGCTGGAATGATCAAAAGTATCTGCCTCTGAAGGATCACTACCCAAGTGCCGGATGAAAAAATGTGCCAGGTCCAACTACCGAGTCAAATTATCAATATGTGTCAAATGAATCGGATCTTAGATACAGGTCAGCCAATCCATCATCATCACGGATCTAAGAACCATATCCCCCATAAATTGAGTGACGCGGGTCTAGGCTCCAATGGTACGAGGAGACCACCAGTGATGAAATGTATCCTGAGTATGTGAACCCTCTGACAAAGTATATCCGTCAATGCACATCAATGGAATATCATCAACGGGTGACTGCAACACAGGACAATAACGCCTGGCATGAGGCAAGATCAGTACATGAATCTCTCCTGTGGTGCTCCTAATAGCACGCTCTCCTAAATAGAGCTCCCATCCTCCATCCGTGAAGAAAAGAATCCTACGGGTGGATATCACGTGCTCGACTCTAGTCGGGAATCCATCCTTAAACCCAATGGTCAAATGTTCCCAGAGTAGGGAACCCAAGTGATGACATCAGCTATCAATAGCTCCAACTATAAGCAACAATGGGTGAAACCCTCACCTACAGGAACCTCTGTTAGAATGGAGTGATGCCATCGCCGTCCTCGTGGATAAGTATCTAAACCTAACACACTCATAGGACACAAACATGGAAGCCTCTCATAGGCCCAAAACTGCCAACATAAAGGCAAACATCTGCTGTTAGTGAACATTCTTAACCTGTACATGGGAAATCAAAAAGAGAAATACTCACCAGCAGAAACGGGTAAAATCCTAGCCAAGCCTCAGTCAAGCCCTGCGATCGCATACGTATTCTCCTGAGGAAATAGGCAAAGGTGTAGGAACCCCAATCATACTCTCCAATACGGTCCACCTCCCGCGTGGCGCTGATCAAAGTGAATGACACCGTAGAAGAGTTATCAGCTATGAAACAACCCCTGATTATAACCAGGAACAATCGCCGAAGAATGTGATCCCTGACTCTCACATCAGTGGGCATGGGCTCACTCAATAGCCCACTCATAGCATCTATGCTCAAAGGACCCGTGCGAACAGTCCTACCCTTGAGCGCCTCAGTCGGGACTCCCAATAAGGATCTAACGGTAGTCGGGATAATATTCGCCGTACATGGCACTGGCGCCCCTCTAAACTCGATACCGGTGATAAATTGTCAATCCATTGACATCATCATCACCTCACAATCCAATAAATAGAGAGACTGAGTCTGGTGAAACTAGCGCTCAGACAATGTCTTGAGGTAACCCCAGGGATAACGGAGGGGTAGAATGGAAAATAACGCCCTAAAGCCCCAATCATACATAATACCTCGATAATCTGGATACAAAGCCTGATATAGGGAGTGTATGCTAAACCAGTTCCGTCGAGGCTGTGTAAAGCCGGGAACCTACATCACATGCAAATCAATATCAAAATCCTTGCTCCTCATCAATAGGAAAAAGGAAGATAAAATCCAGCTTTTACCTCATTTGCATGCATGTAAACTGAAGGGTGGCGACTCAAATCACCTAGAAGATCTGGAATAGCCACCTGAATGCTTGGAAAATCCCTACGAGGAATATTAGCAGCAGAAGCTGGAGCCGCTACCGGTAGATCCTCCTCGTCATCCTCAACATTCGGTACATCAACCCAGATAGGACGTATCACCGCCTCTGCTAGACGACGAGGCTGTCTAACTGAATGGGGTCGAGGAACTTCGAATGCCCTCCTCCGCACACCTGAAGTGGTCCTACGGGAACTACTCGGCTGATCCGGATCCATAATATATGGAACATAAGTCTCCAAATCACCTCAGAAAGGGTGTGGTAAATTCTAACCTGGAGCATTTTTTATGCATTACTTTAACATACGCCTATAGTACAGTTAAAAATGCATGAGTCTACCCAATGCCTAGACTTTGGGAAAATTTTTGACAAAGTCTCCTTTGTAAATAGGAATGTCCACATGCACATAGGCATGACTAGGTGGCCATTCAGTAGCACACCTACCCACAGTCATAAACATCCTATAATGCATGAGCATACAAAGTCACAGTCCATGACGGTAGATTAAATACCAGGATTGCTTTGCTTACTTACCTTTGGTCATTTGTCCTCAAATAGGATAAGAAATAGCAGAAAAAGGTACAAATTTGATTGTTTTAAAAGTCAAATTTTTTCACATCATTATGTTCAGCATAATTTAATACTAACATTTACTATGTTAAACATTTTTTATCTAGACATATGAACATGCAAATTCACTACTATGTGTTTAGACGTATTTCATATAAAAAGTCATTTTCCAACAGATAGAAACTAGAAAAGAAGACATGCATACATTACCAGGACAGTGTAGAACACTTGTACAGTAACAAATTTTACAGAAGGATGCCCGAACTCAGTAGATCTGAAGAAAAGCTCTCGAATTTCCTGTGCAACGTAGCTTGAAAGTGACTTGCGAAAGCCATA
>CM029019.1:87453758-87495665 GCA_016801055.1 Panax notoginseng
ATTATTCACAACTAATATTATAAGCTCACAATATTAACAACCAGATCTTTCCCAGGAAAGAGGGGGCTTTCTAATAAGAATTTCTCCTTATTGGCGAGTAATTAAATAACTTAACTCATTTCCTCGACAGAACTTTTTAGACCTTGTCAATAATGCTATCTAATAATATCATTTCAATAATATGGGTGACATTATTGATTTAATAATGAGAAATACTATTCAGCTGTTACTGTGATAATTATTGAGTCAATAATATAAAATATTATTCAATTATCACTGTAACAATTATTGCATCAATAATATGAAAGGTTGTGCAATTTTTTATATAACATTTATTGAGTCAAACACTGAGTGACTTCTTACGTAAGCATCAATAATCAGAGATACTGTGCACTACTGTGTGCTACTGTGCACTACTGTGTGCTACTATGCAATACTGCATACCACTGTGGAACAACACGTATTACTGTACTTTTATCACCGGGTATTTCAATAGTTTAACGGTAAAGGTTTTATCGTTATTTTTATAAAAATGTTATTTCTGTCGCTTTCTATATCCGACAGTTATTTCGTTATGTGGTCCACTAATGATTACTCCATCGTACGAATGATCCCCGATAAAAAGAATATTCCCCGACCAAACGAATACTCCCCAACACAACGAATATTTAATATCAACTTGCGTACTTTGTAAAATTTCACATATTACCCTTAACTTTAACATTTTATCAATTTAACCATTTACTGAATAGAATAATAATTATAAGAAAAATTGAATACTTTTATTTCATAAAAGTCGGGGTCTTACAATCTCCCCTCCTTATGAAATTTCGTCCTCGAAATTTAACGTACCTAGTAGTTCGAAGAGGTGAGAATACCTAGCTTTCATTTCAGATTGTATCTTCCCGGTCATGATTTCTATATTGCTCATCTCTTATATTTTATATATCATTCCAGAATATAGCTTCAAAATAAAGGTTAATTATCATATCACAATTTGTCAACTTATTAAGTAAGAAAATTTAGCTTAGGTAGGACACACAATAACGAAGGATATTACTCGTCTCTACCCTCCTAGTTCTAGTCTCATATCTCCGCCAGAGATCATATCCCTAAGCTTTGATACCAACTGTGATGCCCCCAAAATAGGTCCACACAACCCATTCTGAGTCGTTAAATACATACCACAGAATCCAAATACAAACTTCCCATTTATAACAATTAAACTGTCGTGTAAAATACGACAACACATAAGTTGTGAGTTTTAATATAAATAATAGTGCTCATACTCCAAAGCAATGATACTTTACATAAAGGTACAGTCGATAACTGTTTTAGGAATTAAATTTTTTGAAAAATACTCAAGGAAGCCTTCATATATGGGAGGTCATGCATCTAAGTTATAATAAATATCATAGGACTTAAGAATTAACATTGGTTGACCAAATAGACTCCAAAATAGAACGAGAAGATTACTATCCTATTTATTACAATGGTGTGTATCTTCTTGCCATATAATTATCTCCATTGTCTCAAACTGAGGATTATATTCCAACCATACTCCAAAATTATATAGGTAGTGCTCATAGATATAATCAGTAAGTGGATGTGCACAACCATATCTTATGATAACACAAATTTGTATGTGGTTAGACATTGTGTATAATAGTGGCAAGACACCCTTTAAGCTCTCAGTACAATTATGTCCTCCTCAATCTAGTGGGGTGCATTTTTTACGCTTTCAAAGTCGGGTTCTCATCACCCTATTATTGTTCACCAAAATTAATTATTAAATGACGTATAAAATACGACACATACATTTTAAGTCCTTAATATAATTATATATTGCCATGTTATTTTATAATGTATTGAGAAACTTCAACAGTCACAGACCATCACTCTATTCCCCTGTTATCCCCGCTTGACCCAATAGACCCCAAAATAGAATGAGAAGATTACTATCTTATTTATTCCAATGGTGTGTATCTTCTTACCATATAATTATTTCTATTGTCTCAAATTGAGGATTATATTCAAACCATACTACAAGGTTATATAGGTAGTGCACATAGATATAATCAGCAAGTGGATGTTCACAACCATATCTTGTGATAACACGAATTTGCATGTTGTTAGACATCGTGTATAATAGTGGCAACACACCCTTTAAGCTCTTAGTACAATTTTGTCCTCCTCAATCTAGTGGGGTGCATTTTTTACGCTTTCAAAGTCGGGTTCTCATCACCCTATTGTTGTTCACCAAAATTAATTATTAAATGACGTATAAAATACGACACACACATTTTAAGTCCTTAATATAATTATATATTGCCATGTTGCTTTATAATGCATTGAGAAACTTCAACAGTCATAGACTATCACTGTATTCTCCTGTTATCCATGCTCGACCCAGCTACACTCTCATTGCCTGAAAGAAATTGTGAAGTAAAAGGGTGAGCACAAATTTCCTAGTAAAGAATATTATGACTAAAGATAATTAAATTATCAATAACCTTAATCAATAATAAATCAGATATTTAGAACATATGGTAGATGATAAAAGTTTTTAACCATAATTGCAGCAGAATCAACAATCTATTAGAAGACTCAAGTAGAACATAATGTTTACTATCTCCTCCAAATTAAAAGTCCATCATTAATATTTTATTCATGTAATACTTATCAATAGTTCTTTGTTGTACCCAAGACAAAAAGAACTTTCATCACCTGTCTTCACATGAATCACCAAAGATTATAGTTAAATTCACAATTCATGTTTATAATAACATAAATCAATAATTTCTCCTTGTCACAAAGGCTTAATAGAACCTTCACTCAATGTCCTTGCCACAAAGGCTAAAGACACTAAATAATCATACCGTCTTTACACCCTACACCAAACACATTCAAATATAACAACAATGGTCATGATCATACCAATCAATTATTTATCTTTGCGCTACGGGCTAAAGATATTCAACTGTAAAACCAATGATAATGCCAAACAATAATCTATCTTTGCACTACAGGCCAAAGATATTCATTTGTATCATCAATGGTCATGATCATGCCAAACACCTGTCCATCTTTGCACTACGGGCCAAAGATATCAATCAACAGTTCATCTTTGCACTACAGTCCAAAGATATCAATCAACAGTTCATCTTTGCACTACGGGTCAAAAATATTCATCAATCAATAATTCATCTTTGTACTACGGGCCAAAGATAACTTTCAACATAATTTAAGTATAAGAATTATGACAATGACATAAAGAATGAATCAAATGAGACCAAGGATAAATATTAGAGATTTCTAATTCAATTTAACTAGAGTTCAAGAATGTCCAAATAGTCAACATGAAGTTCATAACATGGATTCAATCAAGAATAAGATTCATAAAAGATAACTTGGATAAAAAAAGAAAATTCAATTCTGTTGTGAACAGTACTCATGAATAGTATCGTATAAATAGTACTCATGAATAGTACTATATGAATAGTATTGTATGAATAGTAATATGAAATGAAATAATATCACTTACATAATATGGAGTATAAAAGAAAATGATACCCCTTACGAGTATTGAAAGAAAATAACATCCTCTACAAGAAAAATAATATCATTTACCTTAGTAGAAACTAGATCTGACTTGAAATATCAGATATTATCCTGAGAAAATCTTGCAATGTTATCAATACTGAAAATATCCTTATACTCACAAGAAATACGCTCAACATTATAGAGAAAGAATTTTCTGATTTTGGTATGTTTGGGATGGAGGGTTACCTCCCATTTTATAGTGCAGCACGGAGAGAAAAAAAAAACAATGTGCCCAACTTTGCCAACCTTTCTTCTCTGCCTAATTTTTTTCTTTTCTTCTTTCAATGCTAACTTGCCTAACTTTTCTCAACTACGCCTAATTTTTTTCTTTTTTTCTTTTTTCTTTCTTTGCCTAACCTTCATTTCTTATTGGTTGAGGGTCCACATTTTGGAAGAAAAGAATTACAGGAGAATTGAAAAGGAGACGTACACGAAATAGTTTTAGAAAAAGGAATTCAAAACCAAAATGATAACATTCACTCCACTTTTATTCACATGCTAAAAATATATATTATTATAATAATATTATCATTTAAATTATAAAAAAATTATACTATTATATTATCACGTTATACTATTGTAATAATATATTTGAATGAATATTTTATCGTAGAAGATAATTGTCAAACTTTCAACAAATATTTCATGCTAAATTCCTTCATTTATATCAAAATTTAGCCAATATCCACCACATAATAATTATTCTCAATTAATACTATAAGCTCACAATATTAACAACCAGATCATTCTCAGGAATGAATGGACTTTCTAATAAGAATTTCTCCTTATTGGCGCGTAATTAAATAACTTAACCCATTTCCTCGACATAACTTTCTAAACCTTGTCAATAGTGCATTCTAATAATATCATTTCAATAATATGGGTGACAATTATTGATTTAATAATGAGAAATAATATTCAGTTGTTACTGTGATAATTATTGAGTTAATAATATAAAATATTATTCAATTATCATTGTAGCAATTATTGCATCAATAATATGAAAGACTGTGCAATTTTTACTTTAACAATTATGGAGTCAAACACTTAGTGACTTCTTACGTAAGCATCAATAATCAGAGAAACTGTGCACTACCGTGTGCTATTGTGCAATATCGCGTACCACTGTAGAACAACGCGTATTACTGTACTTTTATCACTGGGTATTACAATAGTTTAACGGTAAAAGTTTTATCATTATTTTATAAAAAGATTATTTCTATCGCTTTTTATATCCGATAGTTATTCCGTTATTTGGTCCACCGATGATTGCGCCGTCGTACGAATATTCTCCGACAAAAAGAATAGTCCCCGACCAAACGAATATTCCCTGACACAACAAGTATTTTATATCAACTTGCTTACTTTGTAAAATTTTCACATATTACCATTAACTTTAACATTTTATCAATTTAACTATTTACTGAATAGAATAATAATTATAAGAAAATTGAATACTTATATTTCATAAAAGTCGGGGTTTTACATCAAATGTCGAAAATGTCCCTTAGCAATTGGGCTAAAGATTGGTCTTTCAATTTAATTTCTTTGGGCTTCCTAATTAATTGCTTGGACCATGGAAGTAGCATAGCCAAATACTTTTAACCTATCTTATCCTAATTATATATTTAAGGTTTCTATCACCACTCTTTTAGAATTAAATACTTACTCAAGTCCATTTAATTTTATAACTCAATTAGAATTGTTTTAATTAGATTTTGGGTTTAAAATAAATAATAAATTGAGATAATAAAAATAATCTCTTAGGTTAGTATAAATTTTAAATACTAACAAATTTCAATACCTTAACCCTTAGGTTATTTAAGTAATGCACCTAAGGTATAATTAGGTTATGTAGCTTTTCTTTTGAATTCTATTTACATAATTAATAAATATACATATCCATACATACAATATATATTTATTTAACTATACACTTATTCCACATAAGTCATCACATATTCATTCACTATATGCCACAAAGTTTTCAATATCGTTAATATATTTATTTACAATGTGACTTAGAAATTCTTGGTTATTACATAGTATATATTATAAGTATGTATATATTTATTTATCATATAAGGAACAATGGAAAGGAAAAGCCTTGTAACCTAATTATATATATTAGGTATGAGAATTAATAACCTAAGTTTTATATTTATTAAAGAGTCCAAGTATTTAAATTATATACTAGAGAACTAGCCTAAGAGATTTATTTTATTATCTCAACCTATTAATTAGCAAGACTAATTGGGTTATGCAATTAAATTAATATGAGTAATTATTTAAAGTTCAAAGTAAGTGGACTAGAAACCCTAATTAAATACCAAGGGTAAAGAATTATATATGGTGGACTTATGCTAGCTATGTGGGCCCAAAATAATTTAAATGAGAGCCCAAATAAATAATTTTATTGGCTCTAACCTTAGCCTGAATGAGATGGATCTTTTAAAAGCTAAAATGAGCAAATAAGCATTTTAAGAAAATCAAAAATGGGATAAAGGATGGGGAAGAATACGGCTATATGGAGGAGAGAAGAGCAGATGGGTGTATCATTTTATTTGATATCATTTTCAAAGCTACTCACCCACTTCCTTAGCCCTTGTTCCCTACTTAAGTTGGCTTAATAATTTTGAGATCCACAAATTATGGGAAGGCAAAGAAAATGTGAGATTTTTAATGATATAATGTGTGTGTGTGTATATATATATATTTATATATTAATATATATATATATATATATATATGTGTGTGTGTGTGTGTGTGTGTGTATATATATATATATATATGTTATATCTATACATGTTTTTTGGGCTATAAATAGAGCTATTCTCATTTCTTAGCAAGGTTAGTTTTCATTTTATTTCTAAGTCTCCGAAAAGCTAAAGAGAGAAAATATTAGAAAGAGAGAAGGAGGGGGACGAATCACTAAGGAGGAAGAAGAGAGGTTGTTCATGCCTTCAAAATTCATAACATACTTTGGGAGAAGGAGATGTGTCTCTAGATCCAAAAGGTTTAAAAGTTCTCTTATCTCAAACCCTAGTTAGCTTAATGCGTATATCTTTGTGGTTATTTTGAAAACAAGTTATGAGTTTATGTTCTTATACCATATGGTAGTAGATCTATGTGATATATGATGTTTCATGGTTGGATGAAGTTATTTTAAGTGTTGATGAGCTTTTATGGTAACAAAGAACAAAAACAGTTTTTACCCTAAGAACCTTAAAATTTCAGTCGACTTTGGAAAGCACCATTTTTGATCCATAAATTATTTTTGAGATCCGTCAAATTCATGAGTTATATCACTAGTATAAAATCATAAAAAGACAACACTTAAAAAGATAACGTTTTTATAAAAAATATTGGGGCATTTTTTTACAATATTTTTTAACAAAACGTTATAGATACATATAAAAAAATGTTATGTATTTATAAGGGCAATTTTTAATTTTAAATATATAACATTTTTATAAAAAAAATGTTATCTATGTAAAAAACACGGAGCAAGGAAAATGCGAAAGTGAATTTGAAATTAAAATAAAACGCCAGACTCTCTTGTAGCCCAATACCCTAGCCTTTCTTCTCTCTCACTCCCTACCTCCGCAACCATCAGAAATGGCTGTCGCTGCTGCTCACCCCCTGGTTTCAATTCAAACCCTTGAATCTGACATGGCCACCGACGGCCCCGCCGCCACCAACTTCTCCCTTTATCGGACGTTATGAAGGCCCCAATCTGTCCCGATCTCGTCAATTCTGTCCACGCTCTAATGAGAAATAACTCTAGCCAGCCCTACGACGTCTCCAGAAATGCCGGCCACCAAACATGCCTTGAGCTCATTATATAATCTAGGGCTTTTATGAGCGTCTCTGTTGGATCTCAAACTGCTGCTAATGATACCTTTTTCTCAGATAAATCTAGGGCTTTTACGGTGTTGGTTGGCGATACCCATATCCTCCTATGCCTTCATCTTCATCAATTTCTTGATTTTCAATTGCGAATTTGGCGTTCAGGGTAAAAGAATATTTCAGCTCTGCAGTTTCTGTGATATTGGGGAATGTATTTTCGTCGATCTTATCCTTTTTCTTTGCATTAGGTGTGTTTTTTTCTTTCATGTTTATATTGTGTTGCTTTGCCTTAATTTCCCATGGTTATAAATTTATTTTGTAAGAATTAATATTATCTTAATTTGTTTTATGGGGGGGGTTTGGTATAAATTGAAATTGGACCATTGTGGTTTTGTTCAATCATTTACCCTTTTCCTCATAATAAAAAAGATATGATATTTGCATTAGGGTTCGCAATTGCTGAATTTCTTCATCTTACAGCCTTGTTTTTAATTTTTTTCAAAAGAGATATTGGTGTTTGTTTAGGTTTCAAAGGTGTTGGATTTGAACATTTAACTTTTTTTACTTCATTTCTTTGAAAAATCTTGGATCTTGTTAAATTTTAAAGTAAATAAATGGAGCGGCTGCATTGATATTCTAGTAGTTGAAAATAATGAATGAAATGGTTTTCTTGCTGCAGTCGGTACTTTATTAGGGGCCTTGACTGGAGCTCTGATAGGCCAAGAAACTGAGAGTGAGTTTGTTAGATGGGCTGCAGTTGGAGCCATATCTGGTGTTGTTTTCTCAATTGAGGTCTTCGAATCATCTCTTATTCTATGACATTCAGATGAGTCCGAGTTTCGCTGACTTTTATACCTGGTGAGCAACATTTCTATAGCTAACTGATTATGGATGGATTATATAGTTGATAGTTTGGCAAATCTGTCATTTCATAACTTGTATACAATTTTGGAAAACTTTTAGCTTAAATATATAGCTTATGAAAACTTAAAAAAAATTACAGATTGATGTCATTGCAAGCCTGTTAAGTGGTAGACTTGTTCGTGAGCAGATTGGTCCAGCTATGCTAAGTGCAGTACAGAGTCAGGTAATTTTGTCATTTATTACATAATTTCTTAGTGTTTAAACCTCTCATAGCAGTGTCAATAGTTAGTTTCATTTCCTTACATTTTTACTTGCTAATTGATCAGATGGGTGCTGTTGAAACAAGCTTCGAGGAGGTATTACAACATTTTCGATGTTGGCAGGGCTAAAGGTTTGGCTGGAGATTCGGTTGAGAAAATCCCCAAGATCATAATCACTAGGGATAACAATGGATGCATCTGGTGAAAAAGTTTATTGTTCAGTTTGCCTTCAAGTATTGCCATTATTGTTCATCTGGTTTACTTAGGATATAGGAGTATAATTGATTGATGGTAAAGAAAAACTCACTTTCTTTGTTTGACTGTTAATTATTCATCACATGTTTCACCTACCTTGCGTTGATAAGTGGCTGGTGAGACACGGTTCATGCCCATTATACAGACGGGATCTGTAATTGATGGGTTTGCTACAAATTACAATATAAGAAGAGTTCTTTTGTTATATTTTTATAGTTTACAGTATTAGGGGGCGCTATGTCAAGGAGGTAGATAAGGATATTATTTTAGTAGTGAAGGTAAGAATATTCAAGTATATTAGGTATTACATAACTAGAGAGCTTAATTCATTATCAATTAAAATTACAGTAAAAGCAGGTGCTATATTTTTTTTTTTGCTCTGCAACTCCAATTAGGATAACTTTTGGGAGATGGGTGATACTGGACCTTGTGGACCTTGCACTGAAATACATTTTTTGAAAGATTGACTTCTATACTCCATAACAAGATGAGTAATTATGATACTGATGTGTTTTTACCCATCTTTAGTGTTATCCAAGAGGTAAGATGACTATGCAATGAATTTCTTCTTTTTGAAAGTATAAGACAGAACTCATTTTACTTATTCATTGTCGTAACAGGTGGTTTTTCAATGTAGTTGGAGACTCTAGGTGCCCAATATCTAACACTTGGTGGCAAACAGAGACCGTGGGCTTCATGGTAGATATTTCATTTCTTCACCTTTGTTATATTGTTCTGACTATCGCAACAATTGTTCAACTATTTCCATTTTTTGGGGTTCAGGTACTTGATGCAGGCTTATTTTCTGAAACTGTTTTGGACATGATAGAATTCTAGTACCATCGTCATTCTTATTTTCTACTTCTACTTCATTATCTTGTTCTTTCATATGAATGTAGCTTATCATAGTTGATGAGAAGGGTAATGAGATTGAAGGTGAGTGAAGTGGATATTTATGCGTTACAGGCTCTTGTCCTGGGGCATTTCGAACTCTTTACGGAGACCACGAAAGATATGAAACTACATACTTTAAAGTGTTCCCTGGCTATTGTTTTAGTTGTTATGGCTGCAGTCGGTAATATATTAAGAAATGTTATCATTGCCTTTCTTATCAATAATTGCTTTAAGTGTTGTACATTTAAACTTCTAATTATTGGAAGCCGTGCATGTTGGGTGGTTCTAGCAAGAATTAAATATTTGCTTCAGGGACAAGGATGGGTACCCCTGGCTCACTAGGAGAGTTGATGAAGTTATCAATGTTAGGTACCTTCTACTTATCCATAACAGGTCTAAATTTCACACAACTCACTAAAGAAGTCCAACACAGAAGTTATGTTCCTACATGCAGATATATGATTTTTTTCAGTTGACAACAATGCATTTTTTAGAATTTATATTCTACTCAAGTAATTATATTAGATGGACCAATTTATATATCCTCCATGATATCCTTACATAAACTGAAAAAAGTAGCAAATTCTCAAGGCGATAGACCGACATGATGTAAATTTTGAAGATTTTTCTAGATTTTGCTTCTTTAATTCTTTATTCATTCTAGAACATATACACTGGGCATTAGAGACAAAGCAGGCTCGCAGATTCTTGAAGTCATTTCCTAGTGCTAGGGGCAGGAAATTATTGGCCGTCTTGGAGGCGTCGCATAATGAAGGTATTCTTGTATCATGCAACACGATTCTTATGAATGGGTTTGCTTTTCTAAGCGTGCTCCGTCCCTTGAGCATTTCTAGTATATGAAGTATGTACTAGGGTTCACCCATATATTAATTACTCAGTGAGTACATCTTACTTATCCGAGTAAAAGAAAATCAGCACAAGTGACCTGGTAGTTTGAGAAGTTGAGTTTAAGATAATTTATAATGTTGATCCTTTCAACTTCTGTGGAAACAAATGGAACAACTTACGTATATACATCTTCAAGAAGTTCTTTAAAATATTTCTCTGTTGTTTCAAAACATTTTTCACTTTTTAAAATCAATTGTTGTGTTTCTCCAGTCCAACTAGATTCTGTTTTGTTGAGTGACATTTTAGAATTCTTGACACCACCAACCACCTATTCGTTCTCAATTTTGTCGTAATGTCCTAGTTGACATGTTCATTCTTACATATATGTTTGAAGCTGTTATCTTGGGTTTCTAACATGTTACAAAGGAGTTGGCAGCCAAGGAGGAGTTGGATGTCTTTAGAAAGCATGTGACAATATTTTGTTTAAACGTATTATATGATAGTTTGGTATTATTGGGATGCATGTAAACGTATTGTATGGTATTAATATTTTTTGTAATTGGTATATTTTGAATGTTTGATACATATTGGCTTTAAATAGATGACACATTCTAAACGTTGTATAAATGTGTTTAAACGTTGTATAAAGGTGTCAAACAGATAACACCCTTAAATACGACGTTTCTGTAAGATCTTCTACAACGTTTTTATGTTATCTATTTACTGTTTTGTAGTAGTGTATTTATGAGTTATCTAATGAACCCAACTAGAATCACTCAAAAATGTTAAACGAGCTAACCGTGGCGCGATTTTTAGCAAAACAGTTTCTGTCGGGAAAACCTAGAAAACCAAAAAATCCCCCTGGCTATATTTTTCCAAGGCCTGTTTTGGACAGTTTTAAGGCTTTAAAAATTCTGGTATTTCTGAGATGTTAATATATGACGTTAACTAGTTTCTATTCAAAGATGAACATCTTTCGATGTTGTAAGACGGAGTTATGGGCTATCAAAGAAAATGCGCTTTTAAAAGGAAAATGTTATAACTCAGAATCTATTGCTCAAAAAATTATGAAATATTTATTGGAGTTATTTTATGATGATACAAGGCTACCATATAAATTTCATAATTTTTGGATAACATGATAAGTTTTTAAAAATGTTGTGGTTTTTGACAGAAATAGCCTATTTAAAAATAGGAAATGAATTTAGAAAAATGCAAGAAAATTATTTTGTGACTAAAATATTATATATTGAATTTTTCCCGAAATTTGGTATTTTTAATACTTATGAATGAGTTAAGAATAATGGAAGAAATTAAGTTATATTAAGTCATAAAATTAATAATATGATTTTATTGACTAATGGTCATTAAGATAATGTATTAAGACCTTATAAGTGTAATTGGGTCATTTTTAATAAAATGTTATGTGAATGGCATGTTATGTTTGGTAAATGAATTAAATAGTAAGAGATAAACAATTAAATTAAGTTGTTTATAAACAATTAAAATATTATTAAATGATTAATAATAATATTATTAATTGATTAAAATATTATTAAATAATTAATAATATTAGTTAATAATTAAAATATTATTAAATAATTAATAATATTATTAAATGATTAATAATATTAGTAATTGATTAAAATATTATTAAAGGATTAATAATATTATTAAATGATTAATAACATTAGTAATTGATTAAAATATTATTAAATAATTAATAATATTAGTAAGTAATTAAAATATTATTAAATGATTAATAATATTTATAAATGAATAAAATATTATTAAGTGATTAATAATGTTAGGAGGTGGATATTATTAATAATATTATACAAGAGTTAAGATAGTTATTAAGTGATAGTAATATTATCAAAGGACGATAATATTACTAATGAGTTAAAGTGTTATCTAATGTTTGTTTATGTGGTTAAATGTTAGACAATTTATTATAGAGTACTAGTATTATGATCAAAATGTGTTATGCTAATTGAAAGATCAATGATAGGTCTTTTCATAAGAGGATAAATTAGATTGCGTAGCAGTAATCAGCGAAGCATGCAAGTTTTCTAACTCAAACCTGAGTTATTATTTTTCAAAGCATGTTAGTAGATTAATTATTGTCGATTATTTCACTTCAATGATTATTGATATTCGCACTTAGTGTAAAATTTTTATATTCAGACTTGTATCTCTAAGTGGTTTAATATTTGAAAATTATTCCACCTCGATGTTATTATTGTTTATTGCACTTGTGTGCCTTTGACGCTTTGTTTCATTATTGAACTGTGAAGCAATTTAAGTTATGTTATTCATGAACTGTTTATGAACTAGGTCTAGGCTAGTTGTATCAGCTAAACCGAGCATGTTTAAATTTGTTAATTTAAATACGTTTTACAAAGTTGTTCCAAACCAGTTGTTGGTGCGGACTCTTAGACTGAAAAAAAGAATAATTTGTATTAAGGCATTATATCGAAAAATGAATATTTGCCATTTTATTAAGTATTATGCATATTCGCTGGGTATGAAATGTTGATCCCCTTGATTACCAAAACCTATTAAAAGTTCCAGTTTAATTACTAATAAACCTTCGTAGATTTTCATGGTCATTGTTGACCACTCAACAGTATTGATTCAATTTTTCATATATTGAAACTTGATTCTCATTCTTTCACAATTATATATATTGTTGAAACTTCGAAGTTTAATTATTTTTCAATCATGATATATTGTTCTTGTATTTAAACTTGTTCAGCAAAGTAGTTGCTCACTCTTGCTATATAATAATATTATTTTAGTTAAGCTAGAGTGTTCGAAGAAAGATAAAGGCAAAGGAAAAGTCCAAGAGTAGTTTAATGTGAACGTTTAACAATTTTATTATCATTATGTAAATTAAATATGTAAACATTTTAAGTTGTTAAGCTATGTATTAAGTTAAAGTTAGTAGATCTTGGGATTGTTATACAACCACTTTGGAATGAACAATGTATGTTTATATATTCCTTGTTAGTTATAGAATGTGTATAACGATGTTGGATCGTAAGCACCATACCCGAGGTTGAGGAACCCAGATTTGGGGGCATCACAACATCTAACCATAAAGCATCATCTAACATATAGATCTACTACCATTAGGTTTAAAAATATATATACTCATCATTTGTTTCCAAAATAACCACATAGATTCACATAAATCTAGTTAGGGTATAGAAAACTTTTGAACCTTCTTGTCTTGGATGCACTCTTTCTTCTCCTTCCAAAGTATGTGATGAAGTTAGATGACCCCCCCCCCCTTCTTCTCCTATTTTTAATTTTCTTTTAAATGTTTTAAATAACCTTCTAATCTTCTATAAAATCTTCCACAATTTGGGTCAAAGTTTGGGCCATTTACTACACACATTTGGGCTACCATTTAAATTATTTGGGCCACATAAACTAACACATGCCCAACACATTAATCACATTACCCTTTTATTTAATTAGGATTACTAGTCCACTTACATTGGACTTTAATTAATTATACTCATTAGTTTAATAATATAATCCAATTAGACTTGCTATAAAATAAGTTAAGCTATTAAATAGGTTGAGATATTAAATTAAATCACTTAGATAGTCCACTAGTAAGTAATTAAATACTTGGAATCTCTCCCAATTAGCTTCGCATTAGCGCTTGACAACTAGGTTTACTTCCTTAACGTCTTTTGTTTACTCACTTATTCATTTAATTGTTCATTTGACTTCTGAAAATTAACTTTTTCATGCATACAGTTGATTCCTACTAAAATTGACATTCTTTACATCATGGATATATCCATTTCTTCAAATTCATCTCCGAATTCCAAGTTTAACTTTTCTCCATAAAAGTCAATAGTTGACTTTGACCAAAAAGTCAACACTGACACATTTTGTGTTTACAGTCGTTTCTTACTAAACTTAACGTTCCGGACTCAACCAAACAGTCTACGCTTCAAAATTTTATTCCAAACTTCAAGTTTGAGTTTTAGTTTGCTTCCTTTTATTGTTAATCATACTAGCCAATCACTTATTGATTATTATTCATTTCATTTGCCATTCAATGCCAATATTCAAGCTATATTAATTCATAAAATAGTTTTATCTTGATTCTAATATCCTTAACTTAGTTCATTATATTGGTTTATCTTTTAATCCCTTATTTATTATTTTCTTTCCCACTTACAAGGATTCCAACTTGGAATCACTACTACCGAAAGGTTCTAGTTTAGTTTACTACTAAACTCTTACACAATTTCTCTCATCGATAAACTTTATCGAATTTCCTTAACATATGTATTATTTACTACCTATTTCCTTTATCTTTTGCTATCCAATTCGTGGACATAAATCTATACTTAGCCCAAGTCTTAGTGGACTTGCTTCGGCTCGTGACTACCTGCTATTTTTAGGTATTAACTTTTTTGTCAGAATCTCTCATAAATTCATGTATAACTTTTATTCTTTTATACTCTCTTATGATTGTCAGTGTGACATAATACATTCTCTTAATTACAAAACTTCATACATCACAATATTCTCACTTCTTTCTTCATCTTCTCATTTCTTACTATTCAAAATTTCTATCATTCACATTTATTTCTCTTTACATTCTTTCAAACATCAAATTGTATAGGTTCTTAAAAATTATAATCATTCCTCTACTTTTAATCTATGTTTTAAACTTTAACCTTTATTTAATCATTCAAGATCTTGTTTACAAGTCTTATAAATATTTGGGATATCACACTATCACCATATATTAAAATAAATATACTTAACTTATTATTACGATAATGTCATTTACTTCATAAAAAAATATTTTTCTTTTGCGGTGTGCCCTTAGGTTCTCCATATTAAACCAGTTGTAAATAAATCAATTAAAATAATTCTAATTGTCGACGTCGGGATTTTTATTTGTCCCTTTTCGTTACCTGTTCTTTTGTGTTCTCATGTTATGTGAGATTTGTTTGAAAAAACAAGTGAAAAAGGTCTGACATGTATAATGTCGATGATGGACTATTAAGAGTCGCCAGTTGGTTTTTTAAATGGTTGTACCAACACAACCGAGAAAAGGTTTGCACATTGACCCAGTGATATGACACTGCTAAACGGGTATGTGAAACCGAGATTCATTAGGGTCCGGGGACTTGCTTATGCAGAGGGAAGGTGTTAGGCACCCCCCCGACATCCGTGTTGCCACGGTGACAACCACTTTTCCAGAAACTGTTATATGAATGTGTGTGTGTGTGTGTGTGTGTGTGGGTCAATGTGCTATTATTTGGAAGTAGTGCGAGGCCTCGTTCGCACCTATACACACAAGGTTTGAATTTATGTAAAAATTCAGTTTTAAACAAGATATAGCAGTGATGTTTGGTAAAAGAGGTTTTTCAAACCCTTATGCTCAATAGTAATTGAGACCTTTTACACTATAACGACCCCAAAATCCATACAATTTAAATCTTGACTTCGGTCGTTAACCACACATTCAACCTCTAATTTTACATCATTATTCAATATTAAAATCACTAAAATTGCGGAATATTTAAAACTTTTATACATTTCCTTCTTTATTGCCCTAAATCGTAACCTTTACATACCATGTCTTTGATTCAATCTTATATCATGAATCGTTACAACAAAATGACTATACAAAGTCTTACATCATAACTAAATATCCATATACATTGGATAGCTCAACTTACAATTCAACAACATGTTACGTTCAAAATATGAAATACATTTCTCATGAAACATAAGTAATCTTCGTGAATATAGATCTCTATAACTCACTTAGCACATATCTTTACCTTAAAATCTTGACCTGCAAAAGTGGTTATTTGCAAGAGTGAGCTCGACAGTCCAGCAAAGTCTAACAGTTTTCATGCATCACATAGCATATAATAACATGCTCGATATACATCTCATAATAATTAAAATAACATGGCATACATGCTTTAATCCATATAGTAAAGATAAAGATTGAGTTCCTTACTCAATCATCATTATTCAACCAAAATAATGCAGTCATAAATTGACTTAACACTTCATGATTACAACTTGTATAACATATCATGCAATTTAAAACAGTTCATCAAGTCCATGTAGAAAATAGGAACTGAAAGACTTGCCTTGATCGTTATTTATAAATAACAGTTTAACAGCTTACAGTTATCTGTACTTCACGTGCCCTACACAATTATATAATCATACACATCAATTATTAGTCACATAACAACACATATTAATTGTAATGTAAACTCTACTATACGTCTCATAACCCTTCCTATCATAAATACATAATGTTCAACTTAATTGTGTTAACTTTCAACTTATATCTCACTGTATTTCATATTCGCAGTTCATTCAAGTGCTTAAGTCTTGCTAGGACTACTTATTAGTTTTATATTAAATACATTCCATATCTTATAATATTCATTTCAATTGAATGAAAACACTTTTTAAGTTCATTAACACTTGGCACGACGTTTCGACGTTCATTCGTCACACGCCCGATTTGGCTCTCTTGTGTATGCTTACTTTGCTTTTATAACTTATCTAATACATTATTTATTAATGTTAAGCATTATTATATTTACTAATATTCATGATTTGTAACTTAGGACATCATCTTTTATGGTCAGGAGCACTACACATGCATATGTGCATGCCCGACGCCCTCTGTTTGCCTCCGAAAACACTATAGTCCTAAAGATGACCATTTTGACCCATCCTAATGACCTCAAATTGAAAACCTTAAAGAACAAAAGTTGTAGGTCTATTTGTCCTCGTTCCGGATCATCTTGAATCACCTCGTTCTGGTCTACAGGAGGTCAAAACTGTCCGACTCAGACTATAATTCTGGCGCTGGGGCACGAGGACTAAGCTAGCCAGTGGCATTGGGGCGCAAAATTTGACGCTGGGGCACGAATTTCAGCACTGGGGTGCTAATTTCAGCGCTGGGGCGCCGAAACTTGCAGAACCCAACCCCATCGGAGAACAGAACAACTAATTTATGTCTATTTAACACTACTAACATCTAAATTAACATGCTAACTTATATAAATTACACATATACACACTACCCAACATGCATATACTAGTTTAAACCACTAAACAATAATTATAGAAAACTTAAATCATTGTACGCACTGTTTTAAAAACCAAAACTCCATTATCAATGTTTGACAAGGTTTAACACTGTAAACCACAATTAATCATCACATTCATTCCTTTGAACTAAGTTCTCATTGACTTCTTACCTAACTAACATACATAATGTTCAGTAAGTTCATAAACAACCAATTGCAGATAATTATATTATATCAATTTTGATACTCTACAACCCACGTTTCCTACATGTATGTTCACTGAAAAAAACAATTTCCTTTCTTTTCTTTTCTTTTTGAATGTAATCTAGCATACAACACATATACCCATACAGACATACTAGTGATACAATTACAATTATAATTTCACATATTATCATAACCAATTATAAAATATTGTTACAGACAATCTTTATAAAAACCTTGTACACAGTGAATAAACTTGAAGAACACAGAGACTTAAAAACACATATATATATATATATATATATATATATATATATATATATATATATATATATATATATATTAAGGTTTTAAAACATACCTTTTGTTGTTAAGAAATTCTTGTTAACCCTTAGAAAAGCTTGAAGAATTTCGAGACTTGTCGTTCTCTGTGACGCCCCCAAAATATGTATATATCACCTATTCTGAGTCGCCAAATACATGGTACAAAATTCAAAAACAACTTAATTATACAACAGTCGTGTAAAATAAGACTAAACATATGATGTGAGTTTTAATACAAATATTGTCAGATATACAATATACAAACTCAATGAGGTCCTCATTACATTTATTATCACACTATTACATAGAATAGTGAGGACTACTAATGCTATCATCTGGTCCATCACTCCGTTTCCCGACTCGTCCCAAATATATTCTCATTTCCTAAAGAGAATAGTGAAAGAAAGGATGAGCTCACTAGCCCAGTAAGAAATATTATGACCAAGATAATGCAGAATAAATTATCATTAGCCTTAAACAGTGTTTAACTGATACAATATAACAAACATCAAGTTTAACAGCAGTGGAACAAGAAACCCATTAGAAGAGTCAAGTAGAGAATAAAATCTACTATCTTCTATGATTTAAAAGGTTTTTCATGACTTTTATCGCTGGGACTCAGCTTAATAAATAATCCACATCATCAAATCACCCTTGCACTACGGCCAAGGATATTATTTAGTATCACGACCACAATTATCCATGCACTACGGGCCAAGAATATTTGTGTATTCATTAATGGTCATGATCATGCCAACCACTATCCATCAATGCATGGGCCAATGAGGACTTTTACAACATCATTTGTAACATTACGGTTATGATTATATCGAATAATCCCTGGTCATAATCATACCAAGTCCATCAATGCACTACAGGCCACAGATGACTTTTAACAGAATATAAACATGAGGATGATGACAATGATATAAGAATTCAATAAAACAAGTTCAAGAATTAATTTATCCAGGAACCAACAACGTCCAAATTGTCAACATGATACTGTTTTGTAGAGTAAAATTCAAGAATGCTCAGAAGAATATTTTCATGAAAAGATACTGGATGAAGCGCAAATATCAAAGATATTCCACTAATTTCATGGAGTATAAAAGCCAAAACTTTAACCAACTGAGTATAATAAAGAATGGAATAACAAAAGAATTCACCAAGATTGTTTATTCCAATAGAAAAATAAATAGTGGAACCAGGTGATGCGTAAATCCACCGACAGGATATTCCGACAGAATAATAAATAATGGAACCAGGTCCGGCGTAAATGCACATACAAGATATTCTGACAGAATAATAAATAATGGAACCACGTCCAGCGTAAAGCACATACAGGATGTTCCGACAGAATAATAAATAATGGAACCAGGTCCGGCGTAAAGCACAGACATGATGTTCTGACGGAATAATAAATAATAGAACCAGGTCCGGCGTAAAGCACGGACAGGATGTTCCAACAGAATAATAAATAATAGAACCAGGTCCGGCGTAAAGCACAGACAGGATGTTCCAACAGTATAATAAAAATATAATAACAGAAGAATTTCACCAAGTATAGGGTAGCCCGCGTATACAGGTTATTCCAACAGAATAATATAGAATGGAATAACATAAGTTCTCTTCATGAATAAGAAAGAAAGAATACTCTTTACGAGTACAACAAATAATATCCCTTATCATAAAAGAAACTTGATATCGGGAGTAGTGAAGTAGCAGAATATTTTTCTTCTTTCTCTCTATAGTTTCTCTCTCTAGAGTCTCAGTGAATTCGTAAGAAAATAATGAAGGAATGAGCTTCTATTTATAGAAAAATGGACTGCATAGTAACTAATTCATGAACGTTCTAGATTGATTTACTTTAATCTGACGGTCCATATTTAAAGCAAAATCTTTTAAATAAAATACAATATATTCTATTTATAATCTAATAAAACGAATAACTTTATAAAAGATTTTGCTATACAAATACTATACAGGCACTATGCAAATACTATGCATAATAAAATATAATATATTCTAATTATTGTCTAATAAAACAGATAACTTTATAAAAAGTATTCTGTTTTATATAAAAAGATTTTACTATTAGCCTAATAAAACGAATAACTTTATAAAAGTATTCTGTTTTATATAAAAAGCTTTTCTGTTTTATTACATTAATAATACCAATAAAACAAAACTGAGTGACTTATCACGTAAGCATCAATAATCAATACCGTGTGCTACTATGCAACCATGCGTATTACTGTACTTTTACTACCGAGTAGTTCAACAGTATTAATGGTAAAACTTCCGCCGTTATTTTCATAAAGTATTTTTGTTGTTTTCTCAATCCAACAATAATTCTGTTGTGGGGTCCACCAATGATTGTGTCGTCGTACGAATATTCCCTGTTAAAACGAATATTCCCCGACCAATCGAATATTATATAGCAACTTGCGTACTTTGCAAAATTTATAAATATTACCCATAACTATAACATTATATCAATTTTACTCCATAATATTAAAAAATGATATTTATAGAAAATTTTATATTTATTTATAAAAGTTGGGGTCTTACAACCTCCCCTTCTTATGAAATTTCACCCTTGAAATTAGGATACGTACCTAGTATATCGAAGAGGTAAGGATAACTTGACTTCATTTCAAATTCTAACTCCCAGGTCATTTCCTCAACATCGTGGTTTCTCCATAAAACTTTAACTTGAGGTATAACCTTGGAGCGTAGAATATGTTCCTTCTTATCCAAGATTTGAATAGAAACCTCTTCATATGTTAAATCTTCCGCTATTTCGTCCAGTTCTAACTCAATAATGTGGTTTGGGTCTTCCACGTATTTACGTAACATGGATATGTGAAAAACATTATGAACACGAGACATACTTGGCGGTAAAGCGAGTCTATATGCCACAGTTCCTACTCGATCGAGGATTAAAAATGGGCAAATGAATCGAGAATTGAGCTTTTCTCTCTTTTCAAATCTCGTAACTCCTTTCCACAGAGCAACTCGTAACAACACATGATCTCATATATCAAATTCCATGTCCTTTCGATGAAGATCAGCATAACTCTTTTGTCGATCTTGTGCGGTTTTTATATGTTGTCGGATCGTTTGAATCTTTTCCATAGTCATACGTACCAACTCCGGTCCCAACAACGTTGCTTCACCCACCTCATCCCAGCATACTGGAGAATGACACTTTCTTCCATATAACGCCTCGAATGGAGCCATGTCAATACTTGTTTGATAACTGTTGTTGTAGGAAAACTCCACCAATGGTAAGAACTTATCCCAACTTCCCAAGAAGTTAAGGACACAGAGTCTTAATAAATTTTCAAGTGTTTGAATAGTCATCTCTGATTGGCCGTCCGTCTGGGGATGATATGCCAAACTAAATCGTAAATCCGTGCCCATAGCTTTTTGCAAACAAACCTAAAATCGTGAAGTGAATCTTGTGTCTCGATCAGAAACTATGGATACTGGCATACCATGTAGTCTTACAATCTCGTTTATGTACATACGAGCAAGACGTTCAAGTGTATAAGTTTCTCGTATTGGTAAGAAATGAGCAGACTTGGTCAATCTATCAATAATGACCCAAATTGCATCAATGCCTTGAGAAACCTTGGGAAGACCAGTAACAAAATCCATGGTAATGTGCTCCCACTTCCATTCTGGAATTTCAAGTGGTTGCAATTGACCTTTTGGTACTTGATGCTCCGCTTTGACTCGTTGACAAGTTAGACACCTTGAGATAAACAGCGCTATCTCTCTCTTCATATTGCTCCACCAAAATGTATGATGAAGATCACGATACATTTTGGTACTCCCTAGATGGATTGCAAACGGTGTGTTGTGCGCCTCCATCATGATTTTATACTTGAAATCAGGGTCGTTAGGAACACAAAGTCTGAAGTTGACTCGAAGTATTCCTTCTTCATCGATTCTTGCTTCCGGCATAGCACCTTCTTGCACTTTCTTCCTCATACGCATCAGCTCCAAGTCTGTAGCTTGAGCAGCCTTAACTTTATCAACTAAAGTTGGTTCTACTCGTATATTCGCCATCATCACATGTGTTCCTGGAGTCTTTAATTCTATCTCCATACTTTGCAAGTCACACAAATGGGCCTTTGCGTTGACAATATCGCACTCGTACTTACATATGATTTTCTACTCAATGCATCAGCTACCACGTTCGCTTTTCCAAGATGGTATTGGATGGTATGATCATAATCTTTCAACAGTTCCAGCCAACGTCGTTGTCGCATGTTGAGTTCCTTTTGAGTGAAGAAATATTTGAGGCTTTTATGATCCGTAAAGATCTCCACTTTCTCCCCATACAAGTAATGCCTCCAAATTTTAAGTGTGAAGACAACAGCTGCCAACTCTAGATCATGAGTAGGATAATTCCTCTCATATTCTTTGAGTTGTCTTGAGGCATAGGCTATGACTTTCCCATGTTGCATGAGAACACATCCCAACCCTTTGCCCGAAGCATCACTGTAGATGACAAATCCCTCCGAGCCAGATGGTATTGTCAGAATAGGTGCTGAAATGAGTCTCCTCTTGAGTTCTTGAAAAATCTTCTCACATTCTTCGCTCCAACTAAACTTTATATCTTTCCGAGTCAACTGAGTTAATGGAGTAGCGATTCGAGAAAATCCTTCCACGAATCTCCGATAATAACCAGCTAAACCGAGAAAGCTACGTACTTCGGTCACTAATTTAGGTTGCTCTCAGCTTTGAATTTCTTCAATCTTTGTCGGGTCAACAGATATTCCATGACTTGATACTACGTGCCCAAGGAATGCTACTTCATCAAGCCAGAACTCGCATTTCTTCAACTTGGCATAAAGCTTGTATTCACGAAGCTTTTGGAGTGTCAGCCTCAAGTGTTGCTCATGATCTTCATGGCTTTTGGAATAAATAAGGACGTCATCAATAAAGACGACCACAAAGTGATCCAAATATTCCTTGAATACTCGGCTCATTATATCCATGAAGGCAGCAAGAGCATTAGTTAATCCAAAAGACATGACTAAGAATTCATAATGCCCGTACCGAGTTCTGAAGGCAGTCTTTGGAATATCCTCAGTTCTAACCTTCAGCTGATGATATCCAGAACAAAGATTAATTTTTGAAAAGAATTGTGCTCCTTGCAACTGGTCAAACAGGTCATCAATACGTGGCAATGGGTACCTATTTTTGATGGTGACATGATTCAACTCCCGATAATCAATACAAAGTCGCATACTCCCATCTTTCTTCTTCACGAATAGAACAGGAGCACCCCAAGGAGAAGTACTAGGATGAATAAAGCCAAAGTCTAACAATTCTTGCAGTTGGGTCTTTAACTCCTGAAGTTCAATAGGAGCCATTCGATATGGGGCTTTGGAAATTGGTTTTATACCGGGTTCAAGGTCGATACAAAATTCAATTTCACGCTGAAGTTTTTCAGGGAATATGTCAGGAAATTCATTAACAATAGAAATATCATTCAAAACTGAAGTATTTTTGTTTAGATCCGTGACATGAGATAAGAAAGCTTGACATCCGTTTTTCAATAAACGAATAGCTTTATGGCTTGAGATGACAGTGATTGATTTTAATGGTTTGGTTGTTTGAATTCGCATAATAGGTTGATTAGGAATATGAAAGCTAACAACCTTACGAAAACAATCAATTTTTGCATGATGAGTAGTTAACCAATCAATCCCTAGAATTACATCAAATGCAACTATTTTCAATGAAATAAGATCGACAGGTAATGTGAGGGTACCGATTTGAACCAAACAAGACTTATAAATAGTGGATGTAATGAAGGTTTCTCCCAACGGAGTTTTCACAGATAAGTCAAAGTCTAATTTCTCCGGAGTTAAATTTAATCGTTGAGCGCAAATAGGAGAAATAAAAGAATGGGTAGAATCGGTATCAAATAAGGTATAGACTTCACTAGAGTTTATGATAAGCTTACCCGTGATGACCTCGTTCGGGTTCCTTGCTTTCTGGGAGGTCACAACAAACGCTCTCCCTTGCACTTCCGGTTTTGACTTTTCTGGGACGTCCTTTGGTGCCTCCCTCCTAGTTGAACCTGTCTTCAGTGAACGATAAAATCGGGCTAGGTGACCTTCTCTTCCACAATTATAACATGCTTTGGACGACATCGCGCAGTTTGGACTGATGTGTCCTTCCCCTCCGTATTCGAAGCATATGATAGGTGGTCGTTCTCCTTCCTTAACCACGGGTGCTGGTGCTAACGTCTTTCCATCATTGTTGAATCTCCTCTTCTTGAAATGTTCATTCTTATTGTTTTGGCCATGATTACCACCGAAGTGGTTACCATTTCTAGCCTGCTGATTCCCTCCACGCTTGTTGTCACCGCTTCGATGACTACTTTCACTGGTATTATCATTTTGCCGGTTGCTCTCTTTTGGTTGCGTTGACTCGTTATCGCGCTCTACTAATTGAGCCCTATTTACAACATCTGAATACAAACACAATTTATGAGAAATAAGATGTTGACGTAGCTCCGGCTTCAAACCTCTTAAAAACATCCGCGTCATTCTCTCTTCATTATCCACCAAGTGGGACGTAAACCGGGACAGCTCGGCAAACTTAGCTTCGTACTTCGACACGGTCATATTATTCTGCTTCAATTTGACGAATTCTACCTCTTTCATGTGACGAATACTTTCGAGAAAGTACTTGTCATTGAATAGTTCCTGGAACTTCTCCCAAGACATCATTAGTGCGGCAGGTTAAGTACGCTTTACAGATTTTCACCAGTAATCTGCCTCTGCCCGCAACATGAAGGTGGCAAAGCGAACCTTTTGCTCCTCGGAGCATCCCAAGACATCAAATATCTTGTTGATCTGTTTAATCCACGTCTCCACCATAAGTGGTTTTGGCTCTCCAAAAAACTCCGGTGGTCCCAGTTCTTTAAACTGCTTGGCGGTGACCGTCCGAGACTTGCCATTATTTCCACCTGCATTTTGGACAGGAGCCGCTCTCGCCTGTTGTTGCATGAATTGCATAAAGCCTTTGAACATTCTATCATTCATCATTTGGTCAGTGTTGTCGTTTGCATGAGGATTGTTGCCTTCCTGATGCACATTATCCTGATTATTAATATGTGGTGAATCAACGGTCGCCTGTGCTCCATTGCTATTCTCAACATTCTCGGATATCATTTTTAAATACTGCCATAAAACAAGGGTTAAATAACATATCACATATTATCTCTATACTCTGACCGACCATTTAAATACCAAATAACCTTAGGTAGGTCATACTGGAGAAGGAATTCCCCGTCTCTCCCCTCCTAGTTCTAGTCTCACATCTTAGACAGGGATCATATCCCTAAGCTCTGATACCAACTGTGACACCCCCAAAATAGGTATACATCACCTATTTTGAGTCGCCAAATACATGATACAAAATTCAAATACAACTTAATTATACAACAGTTGTGTAAAATACGACTAAACATATGCTGTGAGTTTTAATACAAATATTGTCAGATAGATAATATACAAACTCAATGAGGTCCTCATTACATTTATTATAACACTATTACATAGAATAGTGAGGACTACTAATGCTATCATCTGGTCCATCACTCTGTTTCCCGACTCGTCCCAACTATATTCTCATTTCCTGAAGAGAACAGTGAAAGAAAGGGTGAGCTCAACTAGCCCAATAAGAAATATTATGACTAAGATAATGCAGAATAAATTATCATTAGCCTTAAACAGTGTTAAACTGATACAATATAACAAACATTAAGCTTAACTACAGCGGAACAAGCAACCCATTAGAAGAGTCAAGTAGAGAATAAAATCTACTATCTTCTATGATTTAAAAGGTTTTTCATAACTTTTATCGTTGGGACTCAGCTTAATACATAATCCACATCATCGAATCACCCTACACTACGGTCAAGGATATTATTTAGTATCACGACCACAATTATCCATGCACTACGGGCCAAGAATATTTGTGTATTCATTAATGGTCATGATCATGCCAACCACTATCCATCAATGCACTACGGGCCAATGCGGACTTTTACCACATCATTTGTAACATTACGGTCATGATTATACCGAATAATCCCTGATCATAATCATACCAAGTCCATCTATGCACTACAGGCCACAGATGACTTTTAACAGAATATAAACATGAGGATGATGACAATGATATAAGAATTCAATAAAACAAGTTCAAGAATTAATTTATCCAGGAACCAACAACGTCCAAATTGTCAACATGATACTACTTTGTAGAGTAAAATTCAAGAATGCTCAGAAGAATATTTTCATGAAAAGATACTGGATGAAGCGCAAATATCAAAGATATTCCACTAATTTGATGGAGTATAAAAGTCAAAACTTTAACCAACTGAGTATAATAAAGAATGGAATAACAAAAGAATTCACCAAGCATGCGATAGATCGCACAGACTGGTTATTCCAACAGAAAAATAAATAGTGGAACCAGGTCATGCGTAAATGCACAGATAGGATATTCCGACAGAATAATAAATAATGGAACCAGGTCTGGCGTAAACGCACAGACAGGATATTCCGACAGAATAATAAATAATGGAACCAGGTCCGACATAAAGCACATACAGAATATTCTGACATAATAATAAATAATGGAACCAGGTCCGGCGTAAATCACAGACAGGATGTTCCGACAAAATAATAAATAATGGAACCAGGTCCGGCGTAAAGCACCGACAGGATGTTCCAATAGAATAATAAATAATGGAACCAGGTCCGGCGTAAAGTATAGACATGATTTTCCAACAGAATAATAAAAATGTAATAACAAAAGAATTTTACCAAGTATAGGGTAGCTCGCGTATATAGGTTATTCCAACTGAATAATAAAGAATGGAATAACAGAAGTTATCTTCATGAATAAGAAAGAAAGAATACCCTTTACGAGTACAACAAATAATATCCCTTACCGTAAAAGAAACTTGATATCAGAGTAGTGAAGTAGCAGAATACTTTTCTTCTTTTTCTCTATAGTTTCTCTCTCTAGAGTTTCAGTGAATTCATAAGAAAATAATGAAGGAATGAGCTTCTATTTATAGAAAAATGGACTGCATAGTAACTAACTCATGAACGGTCTAGATTAATTTACTTTAATCTGATGGACCATATTTAAAGCAAAATCTTTTAAATAAAATATAATATATTCTATTTATAATCTTATAAAACGATTAACTTTATAAAAGATTTTACTATGCAAACACTATGCAGGCACTATACAAATACTATGCATAATAAAATATAATATATTCTAATTATTGTCTAATAAAACAGATAACTTTATAAAAGAATTCTGTTTTATATAAAAAGATTTTACTATTAGCCTAATAAAACGAATAACTTTATAAAAGTATTCTGTTTTATATAAAAAGCTTTTCTGTTTTATTACATTAATAATACCAATAAAACAAAACTAAGTGGCTTATCACGTAAACATCAATAATCAATACCGTGTGCTACTATGCAACCATGCGTATTACTGTATTTTTACTACCGAGTAGTTCAACATTATTAATGGTAAAACTTCCGTCGTTATTTTCATAAAGTATTTTTGTCATTTTCTCATTCCGACAATAATTCTGTTGTGGGGTCCACCAATGATTGTGTCGTCGTACGAATATTTCCTATTAAAATGAATATTCCCCGACCAATCGAATATTATATAACAACTTGTGTACTTTGCAAAATTTATACATATTACCCACAACTATAACATTATATCAATTTCACTCCATAATATTCAAAAATGATATTTATAGAAAATTCATCTTTATTTATAAAAGTTGGTTACATTCTCTTACTTCTCTCTCTGAGACTCTCTCTCAAAATCTATGAAACTTTCTTTTAGCAGAAAACTCTTTTCTTAGACTCAACGTAAACCCAAAAACTCAACTGATAGCCAAAGCCAAACTGATATGCTATAATAATACGCACACTTAATATATCAGTTACCAAATAAACGTATAGACTATTGATTATTTTGTTTATTTTATTAATAATTTAAAATTTAAAAGAAATCCAAAAGTCATAGGGCTTTGTTTGGTAAAATTATTTAAAATTAAAGACTTAATATATTTAAGCCTTATTTAGCAAAATAAATTAAAACTACTTTAATTTGTTTTAATAACCACTTATAATATAGTTATTTGTCACACTTCTAATTAATTAAGTTTTCATACTTAATTTAATTGATTCTAAATAACAATTCATTGCATACTATAATAATTTATTTAATCACTATAAACTCTCTAACTTAATTATTAAATTAAATTAGATTACTATTTCAAAATAATTACTTTCCTTAACTCCTTAATTATTTATTAAACAAATAATTAACCAAATCAAATCGAATCAATTAAACAAATATTTATTCAACGATAAATACATCAATTAAATATTTATATAATTAATAAATATTAAATATTATAATTAAAAATCTGGATTGTTACATCATTTCCTCCTTACAAGGATTATGTCCCCAGAATCACAACTCAAACCACTCATTCGTTACAATATTCCCTACTTACAAAGATTTTGTCCCCAGAATCGAAGACACCAATTAAACAAATAACTTAGAGTAATCTTTCATCATTTTATCTAAATATAGGTTTTATATTTCCTACTACATTCATTACTTTAACAAATTCTAGGTTTCATTTCATAACTTTCACTTGAACTCAATTATATTTGAGTATTATATATCTTTTAACCCATTCATTTCTTTTTCTAAGGATTGTTATCATCAACACTCGGGATATTACATTCACCATTTCTTCTAAGAATTTCGTTCTCGAAATTTTATTTATTAATCTTTATTCATTCAATCTATCAAAGTAGATTTTACACTAATACTTTATTCATTCATTTGATTCTATAACAACTTCTTTCCACAAAGATCATTTTACAATTATTAACTTTTCTATTAAAAGTTTTACATTATTCTTTGATAACTCATCTACTTCTAACTTCAAAATCTCTTTTCTCACTTAATCAACACATTCATCATTCAGTGTCGCATTCTACGACTTACTTCTTTCTAAGGAATACTTTCCTTTTTCACTTCCATCTTGCAGAATAACAAGAATCTTTCACAATTGTTCAACAATTGGGAAGTAGTATGAATAACTCAGGAATTTAAAAGATTCTAAATCATGCTGAGGGGTCATAAGACCGTGAACTCTTCTCTGGGTTTAATAGTGCTTCACCCCCAGTTCTTCACACTTTAAACCCTCTTTGGCAGAATGTTTATCAATCAAAAAGACTGGAAACACCCTTTACTCGTACACTAGGTGGCCAACATATTGTACCACTACGTTGGGCCGCAACGTAGTGTTTTGTAACAGCTATATGCGTTACGCTTGGTACTTAGGGTGTTAAGCCCTTCATACAATGTATGGTGCACAAATATTTTAACGCAAAGTGTAAACTAAGTGAAACCTCTAATAAAAGAGTTGTTTATCTCAGAATTTAGAGTGCAAGCATTCAACTGAGGGTCTAATGACCACGAACCATGTCCACAGTTATAAGTAATCTTTCAACTTTAACTTTAACAGTCATACGACTATAAGGACTCCAAGGTACTCAGGGGATCAATCGTTCGTACATGTATTGTGCACAAACATTTCAGCACAAAGTATAAAACTAAGTGCAACCCCTAATAATAGGGTTGTTCATCTCAGCTTTTCAACATCTAAATCCGCACCAAAATAATTTGGTTTGGCATAACTTCTCAAGAAACTCTTGAATTTCATGAACATCTTTCAATATTTTTCTAACTGAATCAAATAGCATAGACCTCTACAACAATTCGAACATCAACCGAAATATACATATACATACATACATATGTATTCTCATATCTTAAAGAAATCTCAAAAATCTTTTTATGACGTCATGATACCGCACTGTATTTACAATCTGTTGAGGATTCCATCATTTGGTAATTTTATCATACTACATCATAACATAGTGGGCTGACGATCCTTAGATCACATCCAACACTAAGTAATACTGCATTGATGACTCCATCATTTTTTCATCTTTGCACCAAGTTACATGATGCATTAATGATATAAAATACATTTTGATATATGACAAATCATTTTTATCTAGCCGAAGCAATTAGCATAGACATACGAATAACAGTATTGTTGTTAAAACTCATTGGTTCCATCATTTGATCCAATATTTTTCAAGAAAATAAAAGTGTAAACATCAACACGAAGTCAATGAATTTCGAAAGTCTAGCATAGCTAGTAGATTTAGAATACCTATGCTTCCACCATCAATTCCACTTTCTATAATGATCCATTGCTTAATAGGTCTATCTATTCCTATCATCCTCAATCCTCCATTCACATTTATCTATACCCAGTTCGTCAAACTTACCACATGTTATGAGTTCAGAAACTTGCCACAATCATATGAGTTTAAGAACTTATCCTGTCAGACCATAAGCGTCCATTCGCTGAGGGGTTCAAAAACATACCATATAATTATGAGTCACGAACCTACCATAAGTATGAGTTTTAAGAACTCGCACTTAACCTTATAATATTCTCTAATTATACTCTACTTATCTGTTATACACATGAGAAAAGAATCACATTCTCAACATGCATATAGCAAATAGCGCGACACAAACATACCAATCATTATCAATGGGATAAACTGAGTCCAAGCACAAAACCCTTGCCCATACAAAGGTTTGTACAACTCAGCCACCACCTGAGTCCTCAATTGAAATCCCACCTAACTCTATCTTACTCATAACTTTCTCTTTGCTTGATACAAATTCCTCGTATCTCATTATCTATAACTCCTCATGAGTTTATCTCGTACTATATCATAGTACAATATCTTCATAGCATCAAGCTCTAATCATTCAAACATTACAGACTATCTTTCTTTTATAACTTAAACAGATCACGTCGTGATCTTATTTTTATTCATCTCCTTAAAATTCTTTTCTTAACTCGTGATCGTTTTGTTTTACGATCCTCTTTCTTTCCCTTTTTCATCATTTACGACATTATTCGTTATCTTGGCTATTGAAGTTAGGAAACTCCCATTTCTTATCTTTATATCTCTTTAATATTCTTCTTTGAATCTTCTTATTTATATAACAATTCTTCCTTTAAGAATTCTAACTTCATTTACATTGCTCAACATTCCATTCAAGGTCTACACTTGGTACACATCAAGTTTCTAACAGTTTCAATATGGTACGCTGAGTGGTTTTTCACAAACAACCAACAAACTAGGTTCCGAGTTACTAGTTCGTATATACCTCCACTCTATGAAGGAATCGTTTATCCCAGATACCATACATTAATTACTAAAGAGTACAATTTCACCATACTTAAATATAACTCTCTATTCTTAACTTCTTTATCATTCTCTTTTTATAGACACTGTCTATTTGTTATCACCTTACATCCTTATTATTGGAGTTGGGTAACCCCACATTCATATTCCTTATAACTCTGCGAGATTCTTTTTTGAATCCTTTCACACAAGTTTTAAAAATTTCTTAAATTACTTATTATTATTCAAACTCTATTTGAGCTTATTCGTTCACTATCTTCACCTCTCTTCTCTAAGGTTATAGCCTAAGGTACTCTTTACCTAAGGTTTCTAACCTATCGGCTTTGATACCAACTATAACGACCCTAAAATCCATATAATTTAAATCTCGACGTCGATCGTTAACCACACATTCAACCTTTAATTTTACATCATTATTCGATATTAAAATCACTAAAACTGCGGAATATTTAAAACTTTTATACATTTCCTTCTTTATTGCCCTAAATCGCAACCTTTTCATAACATCTCTTTGATTAAATCTTATATCATGAATCGTTACAACAAAATGACTATACAAAGTCTTACATCATAACTAAATATCCATATACATTGGATATCTCAACTTACAATTCAACAACATGTTACGTTCAAAATATGAAATACATTTCTCATGAAACATAAGTAATCTTCATAAATATAAATCTCTATAACTCACTTAGCACATATCTTTACCTTAAAATCTTGACCTGCAAAAGTGGTTATTTGCAAGAGTGAGCTCGACAGGCCAGCAAAGTCTAACAGTTTTCATGCATCACATAGCACATAATAACATGCTCGATATACATCTCATAATAATTAAAGTAACATGGCATACGTGCTTTAATCCACATAACAAATATAAAAATTGAGTTCCTTACTCAATCATCATTATTTAACCAACATAATGCAGTCATAAATTGACTTTAACACTTCATGATTACAACTTGTATAACATATCATGCAATTTAAAATAGTTCATCAAGTCCACGCGTAGAAAACAAGAACCGAAAGACTTGCCTTGATTGTTATTTACCAATAACAGTTTAACAGCTTACAGTTATCTGCACTACACGTGCCCTACACAATTATATAATTATACACATCAATTATTAGTGACATCATAACATATAGTAATTGTAATGTAAACTCTACTCTACGTCTCATAACCCTTCCTATCATAAATACACAATGTTCAACTTAATTGTGTTAACTTTCAACTTATATCTCACTGTATTTCATACTCGCAGTTCATTCAAGTGCTTAAGTCTTGCTAGGACTACTTATTAGTTTTATATTAAATCCATTCCATATCTTATAATATTCATTTCAATTGAATGAAAACACTTTTTAAGTTCATTAACACTTGGCACGGTGTTTCGACGTTCATTCGTCATACGCCCGATTTGGCTCTCTTGTGTTTGCTTACTATGCTTTTATAACTTATCTAATACATTATTTATTAATGTTAAGCATTATTATATTTACTAATATTCAAGTTTTGTAACTTAGGACATCATCTTTTATGGTCAGGAGCACTACACATGCATATGTGCATGCCCGACGCCCTCTGATTGCCTCCGAAAACACAATAGTCCTAAAGATAACCATTTTCACCCATTCTAATGACCTCTAATTGTAAAACTTAAAGAATGAAAGTTGTAGGTCTATTCGTCCTCGTTCCGAATCATCTTGAATCATCTCAATCGGAGTTTGTGTATAAGAAAGTTATGGCCATTTTACCATAGGAGGTCAAAACTATCGGACTCAGACTACAATTCCGCCGCTGGGGCGCGAGGGCTAAGCTAGCCAGTGGTGCCGATGCGTGAATTTCAATGCTGGGTCACCAATTTCAGTGTTGGGGCGCCAATTTCGGCGCGCTGGGGTGCCGAAACTTGCAGAACCCAACCCGTCGGAGAATAAAACAACTAATTTCTGTCTATTTAACACTACTAACATCTAAATTAACATGCTAACTTATATAAATTACACATATACACACTACCCAACATGCATATACTAGTTTAAACCACTAAATAATAATTTTAGAAAACTTAAATCATTGTACGCACTGTTTTAAAAACCAAAACTCCATTATCAATGTTTGACAAGGTTTAACACTGTAAACCACAATTAATCATCACATTCATTCCTTTGAACTAAGTTCTCACTGACTTCTTACCCAACTAACATACATAATGTTCAGTAAGTTCATAAACAACCAATTGCAGACAATTATATTATATAAATTTTGATACTCTACAATCCACGTTCCTATATGTATGTTCACTGAAAAAAACAATTTCCTTTCTTTTCTTTTCTTTTTGAATGTAATCTAGCATACAACACATATACCCATACAGACATGCTAGTGATACAATTACAATTATAATTTCACATATTATCATAACCAATTATAAAATATTGTTTACAGACAATCTTTATAAAAACCTTGTACACAGTGAATGAACTTGAAGAACACAGAGACGTAAATACATACATACATACATACATATATATATATATATATATATATATATATATATATATATATATTAAGGTTTTAAAATATATCTTTTGTTGTTAAGAAATTCTTGTTAACCCTTAGAAAAGCGTGAAGAATTCTGAGACTTGTCTTTCTCTTACTTCTCTCTCTAAGACTCTCTCTCAAAATCTATGAAACTTTCTTTTAGCAGAAAACTCTTTTCTTAGACTCAACGTAAACCCAAAAACTCAACTGATAGCCAAAGCCAAACTGATAAGCTATAATAATACGTACACTTAATATATCAGTTACCAAATAAACGTATAAGCTATTGATTTTTTTATTTATTTTATTAATAATTTAAAATTCAAAAGAAATCCAAAAGTCATAGAGCTTTGTTTGGCAAAATTATTTAAAATTAAAGACTTAATATATTTATGCCTTGTTTAGCAAAATAAATTAAAATTAATTTATTTTGAAAGAGAGGAAGGTGAGGAAGCCCTGTCCAATTTGCTCTGTACACACCCTAAATTGAGTGATTTCTCATTTTTAAGCACTTGTAAGCTCATATATAGCTACTTTTTACCGGCGGGAGCTGAGTGTTCATCCATTTCAAGTTATTGAAGTTTTCTTTGGAAGCACACTATAAGCCTTCTTATACATTTTAAAGCCTTTCTCTTCATCTTTTCGCACACTATTCTTCACATTGAGAGTCGGGTTGCGTGTGTATGCACGGACTTCGGTCCGTGGTTTCATTTCAGTTTATATATATATATATAAACTGTGTGTTGCACTCTGTTCGATGAGCCTAGACTTACGTTTGGTGCATTTAAATGTTTTCGTATATATATATATAAACTGTGTGTCGAACTTTGTTCGATGAGCCTGGATTTTACATCTGGTGCGTTTACCGCTTTAATATATATATATATATATATATATATATATATTATATATAATATATATATATATACACACACACACACACACTTATATATATTAACTATTGTTGGACTTTGTCCGGAATTGTAGTCTAAGTCTGATAGTTTTGACCTCCTGTAGTAAAATGGCCATAACTTTCTCATACAAACTCCGATTGAGGTGATTCAAGATGATCCGGAACGAGGACGAATAGACCTACAACTTTCATTCTTTAAGTTTCTCAATTAGAGGTCATTAGCATGGGTAAAAATGGTTATCTTTAGGACTATTGTGTTTTCGGAGGCAATCAGAGGGCGTCGGGCATGCACATATGCATGTGTAGTGCTCCTGACCATAAAAAATGATGTCCTAAGTTACAAAACTTGAATATTAGTACAACAAAGTTACTAAGAATGCAACTAGACTCAGACTCTTCCCTTTCACACTCCTTGATAAGGTGAAGAGTTGGTTACATTCACTTCCGGCAGGGACCGTCACCACATGAAATGATTTGACATTGAAATTCGTAGCAAAAAATTTTTTGCTAGCTAAGACTGTAAAGTCAAGGAAGGAAATTACATCATTTGTTTAACATGATTCCAAGTCTCTATAAGAAGATTGGGAGAGATTGAATGAGCTACTTCGAAGGTTTCCACATCATGGTATTCCAAAGTGATCGCAAGTGCATACATTTTACAATGGGTTTGTTTAGTGCAACGCGAACTAGTATTGATGTAGTTGTGGGTGGAGCTTTAATGGGAAAGAAATTTGATGAAGCCTATGAGTTATTTGAGACAATGGTAAAAAATAATTACCAGTGGCTTTTAGCAAGAATGAATAAATCAAGGGCAACATGTATTTACGAGCTTGATACAGTCACGACATTGGTAGAATAGATGGCTACGCTAACAAATAAGATATATGCTTTAGAAGCACAACCTCTTCAGAATACGTCGATGGCATGCGAGCTTTATGCTGGTGATCATCCAAGTGAACAATGTGCTATTAGTTTAGAGTCGGTACAATACGTTGGAAATTATCAGAGGCAGCAAGGTAATAATAATCCCAACAACTATAATCAAGGATGAAGGAATCAATCAAATTTTATATGGAGCAGCAACAGTTAACCCCAAAATTTTGCATCTAGAAAACTGAACGCATAAAGATTCCAGCAGCAAGCTCCACCACAACAGGAGAAAAAGTTGAACTTGGAGTAGTAACTTTCAAAATACATTGTACAAAATGAGTCGAGGATGACCGGTCAGGATATAGCAATTCGAAACTTAGAAATTCATTTGGATAATTGGTAAATGTTATTATTAATCGACCTCAAGACACTCTTCCTACTAATAAGGAGATCACATCCAAGAAAGATGAGAAGGAGTATTGTAAGGCTTTTACATTGCGAAGTGGAAAAGAGTTACCCGATGCAGTTATTGGAACTATAAGGAGTTTGCACGAAGATAAGGGTATAGTTGAGAAGGAAGTCAATAAGGACAAGGAAAAAGAAAAGAAGGGAACATGTCCAGTTGCGGTAAAACGCACCGGATGTAAAATCCAGGCTCATCGAACAAAGTTCGACACACAGTTTATATATATATACGAAAGCATTTAAACGCACCAAACATAAGTCTAGGCTCATCGAACAGAGTGCAACACACAGTTTATATATATATATATATATATATATATATATAAAACCTGAAATGAAACCACGGATCGAAGTCCGTGCATACACACGCAACCCGACTCTCAATGTGAAGAATAGTGTGCGAAAAGATGAAGAGAAAAGCTTTAAAATGTATAAGAAGGCTTATAGTGTGCTGCCAAAGAAAACTTCAATAACTCGAAATGGATGAACACTCAGCTCCCGCCGGTAAAAAGTAGCTATATATGAGCTTACAAGTGCTTAAAATGAGAAATCACTCAATTTAGGGTGTGTACAGAGCAAATTGGACAGGGCTTCCTCGCCTTCCTCTCTTTCAAAATGGCCACCCCAAGCCCTCTATTTATAGAGGGGGGAGCCGCAGGTGTACCTGCGGCTGCCCGGGGTGCCCCGAGCTTTGTGGGTCCCGTCGTCTCGAAGTACGTGCACACATGCAACATGATGTCTGCTCGAACTTTCAAAATTGCAATTCGGGCATCCGACTGAGGTATGTAAGACCTATTTCGGACAGCCGTTGTCAAGAGTTACGCAATGACATAAGATTAAAGGTTGTACGAAGTCAGGAAGATAGGACGATGCCCTCCAATCTTCAAGCTTTAAATTCTATCCGTTATCCTACGTAATAGTCACTCGGGATTAGTTTTCCTTGGCTCTTGTGGGACATTGCTGTTTAGAAATGTATGTCTGAAATATTGAGACGACGTGATGTGGTGTCAAGGTGGTAAGATGACGACTTTACCTCTTACCGGGGTTATCTCTAATTTGGGCTGATAAAGCAGACGTTGCTCAGGGTTATCTCTGAAATTGGACTTTTATAAGTGATAAAGGTCCTCAGTGTCATCTCTGAGGTGTGCATGTCTTCCCAGTATTATTGCCAGGTTTTGTACTAAGTGCCTCGGTGTAAGCGCCGAGTGTTCTGAAACTGATTGCATGTATTTGAAAAAAAGTATTTCCGGGGTTATCTCTGGAACTGCATTCCTTGGGGTTATCTCCAAGGTTGGAATCTATTGCTCCCAGTGTTGGGACTGAGACGGAATATCTCGGGGTTATCTCCAAGATAAATCGGTCTTCTCTGGTCGAATTTTTGATATTAAAACTGCAGGCCTAGGGGTTATCGCCGAGGTTAGAACTGATACTCCCGTTATGTGTTCCAGGGTTGAAACTGAGCTTCCAGTAGTATCCAGACTGGATGTGAGCTGTCTTCCAGGGTTATGTCATCTGTTTGAGGATGCGTATAACATATTCCATCATCGATCCTCCCCGATGATGTTGATCATCCCTGGTTTGTATCGCCAGGATATATCAATGTTCTGTTGGATTTACTGCCAACAGGATGCGTTATCAGGGCTGCCCGACCTTCGTTGACGTGTAAACCAACGGTTGACCATGTGTTGTAACCCCCGTTGGGTATCTCTTTAATCCTCTGCTAACATGTATATCAATGGATGAACTCCCTACTGGGGATGAATGTCAAGGTTGCTTGACCTTTGTTGATGTGTGCATCAGCTGATGAACTCATCGGATGGTTTCCGATGCAACGTTGGGTTGATCTGCCAACTGTTAAACTGATGTTAAGGCTGCTTGACCTTCGTTGACATGTGCATCAAGACAGAAGATATGTGTTGTAGCCCCCGCATGGGATCTCTTAGATTGTCACTGATGTGAGTATCAGCGGAACATGCTTTGTAACCCCCACCGAGGATCTGCTTGTGGACAGATAACCATGCATTGTAACCCCCACTAGGAATCTGTTAATCATCGTTGATGTGTGTGTCAATGGATAATATACGTTGTAACCCCGCCGGGGATCTCTTTTGAAAGGATTAGGGTGACGACCCTGAATTGACGGCATTAGACCTCTGTGCGGTATTGCGGAATGTAATCTATAATGACTTGGATCTTTGGTATTTTAGGCTATTCTGCTCAATCACGTAGCGTTTTTATCTCTGATTTGGCCTTTTCAGCTTGTAAGAACTCCTTTACAACTCTAACTGGACCAAGCCGAAGGGGTGGGACCCACATAGGGGTGCGGTAGGTACACCTGCAGCAGCGGTAGGTACACCTGCAGCAGCCGCAGGTCCACCTGCGGCTAGCCATGGCTACTAAATGCCTACAGGTTGCTTTCATAAGTAATTTTCAAGTTATGCCGCGAAGGAAATATGAGAGCTCTTCTTCAGATCTATCGAGTTCGAACGTCTTTTTATAAATTCTGTCACCGTACAAGTGTTCTACACTGTCTTGGTAACGTATGCATGTACTCTTTTCCAGTTTTTATCCGTTAAAAAATGACTTATCATATGAAATGCATCTAAGCACATAGTAGTGATTATGTATGCTCAAATGACTTGATAAAAAATATTCAACATAATAAATGTTAGTATTAAACCATGCTGAACATAATGATGTGAAAAAATTTGACTTTTAAAATTGTCAAATTGGCACCCTTTTTCCGCTATTTCTTATCCTATTTGAGGACAAATGAGCAAAGGTGAAAGAGCAAAGTAATCATGGTAATTAGGCCACCCTTATGGATTGATGACTTTGATTTTTTTCTTTTAATACAAATACTATGTATATGACTGTGGGCAGGTGTGCTACTGAATGGCCACCTAGTCATGCCTATGTGCATGTGGATAGTCCTATTTATAGAGGAAACTATGGCAAAATTTTCCAAAACATAGGCATTGAGTAGTCATACATAATTAACTCTACTGTAGACGTATGTTAAAATAATGCATGCATGCATGTAGTCATAAAATGGATTTTGAAAAGCTCCAAATTTAGAAAATACCACACCCCTTCCGAGGTGATTTGGAGACTTGTTGTCTAGATATTATGGATCCGGATCAGCCGAGTAGTTCCCGTATGACAACTTCTGGTGTATGGAGGAGGGGTTTCTGAAGTGCCTCGAACCGTTCTGTTAGACAGCCTCGTCGATTGGTGGAGGAGGTGATACGTCCAGCCGGGTTGTTGTACCAGACGTCTAGGACGAGGAGGAGGATGTTCCGATTGCGAACACCACTCCTGCTGCGCATGTTCCCTGTAGGGACCTTTCGAGTTTTCAGGTGGCAAACCCAGAGCTTCTGGGTGATTTAAGTCGACATCCCTCGATGTATTTGCATGCTAACGAGGTATAAATTTAGATCTTAATTTTCCTTCTTTCCTATTGATGAGGAGTAAAGGATTCTGATGTCGATTTGCATTTTGTAGGTCCCAACTTTACACAGCCTCGAGAGAACTGGTTCAGTATTCACTCCATGTACCAGACTCTACATCCTGACTATAGAGCTATTGTGCATGACTGGGGATTTAGGGAATTCTTTTCCATCCTTCCCCCGCTGTCCCTAGGGTTACCTCAGGGCATTGTCTGAGCTTTGGTTTCACCAGACTCAGTCTCTCCATTTACTGGACTATGAGGTGATGATGACACCGATGGATTAGCGGTTTATCACAAGTATGGAGTTTGAAGGGGCGCCAGTGCCTTACACGGTGGATATTACCCCGACTACCGCCAAATCCTTGTTAGGAGTTTCGGCGGAGGCGTTCAAGGGCAGGACTGTCCGTACGGGTCCTTTGAGCATAGATGCTATGAGTGGGCTATGAGTGATAGCCCATACCAGCTGATGTCAGAGTCAGGGATCACATTCTTTGGCGATTGTTCCTGATGATCATTAGGGGCTGCTTCATAGCAGATAACTCTTCTACGGTGTCATTCACTTTGATCAGCGCCACGCGACATGTGGACCGTATTGGAGAGTATGATTGGGGCTCCTACACCTTTGCCTATTTCCTCAAGGGCATGTGTATGCGCTCGCAGGGCTTGACCGAGGCTTGGTTAGGATTTTACCCATTTCTACTGGAAAGTATTTCTCTTGTCATTTACCATGTACAGGTTAAGAGTGTTAACTGACAGTAGATGTTTGCCTTTGTGTTGGCAGTTTTGGGCCTATGAGAGGCTCATGTTTATGTCATGTGAGTGTATTAGGGTTGGATACCTATCCATGAGGACGCGATGGCATCATTCCATACTGACGGAGGTCCCTGTAGCTGAGGGTTTCACTCATTGTCGCCTACAGTTGGAGTTGTTGACAGCGGATGTCATCACATGGATTCCATATTTTGGCGAACATTTGGCCATTGGATTTGAGGATGGGTACCCGACTGGTGTCGAGTACGTGATTTCCACTCGTAGGGTCCCTCTCTTCACAGATGGAGGATGGGAGCTCTATTTAGGAGAGCGTACTATCAGGAGCACCACAGGAGAGATCCGTATACCGATCTTGTCTCCTGCTAGGCGTTATTGGCCTGTGTCACAGTCACCCGTCATTGATATCCCATTGTTGGGTGTTGACGGTTTGCATTGTCAGAGGGTCCTTGCACTCAGGATGTATTCTAGCATTGGTGGATCCCTCGTATTATTGGAGCCCAGACCTGTGCTACTCAGTTTATGGGGGATATGGTTTCAAGATCCGTGATGATGATGGATTGGCTAGCCTGTGTCCGAGATCCGACTCATGTGACACAGATTGACAGCTTGACCCAATGACTGGACCGAGCACATTTCTTTATCCGGCATTTGGCAGAGATCGGTAGAGGCAGATTTGTTTGATCCTTCCAGCGCATGAGCTGGCCCTCAGATGACCCATTTGGCTTTGCCGGCGCAGATCCTCATTTGTATAGGCCTAATATCCCTGTTGATAGAGATCCAGTGACTCAGAAGGAGTTACATCAGGTAGATAGGATTGATGATGTAGATATTGACACCGTTATCTTCTTCTGATGTGTATTCTCGTTATCTATTTTAATAGGCCTTTGTTAACTATGGGTGGTTGTGTCCATTCTCGCTATATCTTTTGATAGGCATCTATTACTAGTAGGGCGTCTGTGCCCCATTTCCCTATTTTTTTTTAGTTATACAGAAGATGATGTATATAGATGATGATGTATTTAGGAATGTATGTACTATCTTATTCCCTGCATTATATTGTCATCTATTATCTGTATTGCATGTATCATGTTATTCATATGGTTTGTATGTCCAGAGATAATCATCACTGACCCCTGGATGGTATTATGATACGGCCCACAAGATGTCTTATTCGACAGTCAGCCATATAGATCACACACCCGCCATTATTGGTGGCATCCCGTCTGAGATATTGGTATGATAGTATGTCACCCCCAGATAGGGTGACCGTAG
>CM029019.1:87495765-87513265 GCA_016801055.1 Panax notoginseng
ATACCATGGACAATAAACAAACAATTGAAAGATAAGGGATAGAATCGATCAAACCCAATTGCTTATTATAATCCAATAGTAACGTTCAATTACACATTAAAATCCAACAAAGAACAATAGTTTTCCACACTGATTGAAAATCCAAAGAAGAAGTAGAGAATATAGAGATTATGCTTGGTTCTACATTGGAAGTCTCTCAAAGTGTAAACCCTAGTTCCAATATGAAAAACACGTAAAACTAACTGAATGATTCGTCTGACACCAGTTAGAATTATTTTTTTTTTTAAATAATTACAACCCTTAAAATTAAAAATTAAAATAAAAAGCTCAGCAGCATCAGTCATCACACGCGGGCGCGCGCTCCTCCTTTTTATTCCTTGCTCAGGCGCACGTGTGTCAACTCTGTGTAATCCGAATGATCGTTCGGGCGCGCGTGTGTTGACCTGTGTTGCCGCGCGGCTTCTGCAACTTGAATTCTGGTTCTGCTGCTACTACTAATTTATTATGTTGCTCATTCTTTTCATGCTGTTCATTCTTCTGTCCACCCATGCTTAGTCTCCTTGCTCCACTTTATCCTCATGTTGTGCCTTCTTGATACATGCCACTCACCATCGCCAACTTATGTCATATCCTGCACTTTTACACAAAGAAGTTCTCAGTACATGTAATGCAAAATAACATGAACTGTAACTAAAAATACACTAATTGTACTTGAGATGGACATAGTTCGTGTGAATTGATATCCAATAAGTAGGTATTAAACTCACTTATCAATTATGACCTATAGTATGGAGGAATTTTTCAATCCTTTCCATGGAAATTTTTCGCTTTGATTTGATGGTATGCTTCATCACCCGTTGGGGAAGACACAGTAGATTTTCCTTCGACACTGCAACAGTTATATGAGAGGTGGATCCTTCAGCTTCTCCATAATTCCAAGGGACTTTTTGTAAGCTGATAACAGGATATTGTGGTCTGAATGGTAGGTTAATTGGCTCGGGTGCAACCACTTTCAAAGGATTGTCAATTCCTTTGAGGTTTAATTGCTGTATTGTGAATGGTTTGACAGTCCCATCAGCCTCAGTGAATATAACTGCTACTAATCCCTTCCATTTAGTAGGACAAGTATTTCACTCTCAAATAGCACAATATCATTTTCTGCCAGTTGCAGGGTACCGCTATCAATTAGATTCTGAATAAGGTGGTGGAGTGCCCAGCATTCTTCTGTGCTGTGACCGCGCGAATGGGAGTGATATTGTCATATTCCATCAGAATTAAACCGTCTTGAACGGGGATTCATTGGAGGTAGGAGGGAAGTGATCCTTCCTTCATTGATTAGCATCTGAAGTATCTCCTCTATAGGTTGGCCCAGGTATATAAATTCCTTCTATTGGCAAAATCCCGATGGGCTTTGGTAGTTGCTCTCTTCGTCACTTTGTCCTCTAATGTTTCATATTTTGAAGGTGACGAGTGAGTATTCATAACCAAGGGGTGGATACTAGAATGCTCATGGCTGACTAATTGGCGTATGACTTGATGTTGATAGGTCACCAGTTCGGTCAATTGCTCAATCTGCTTACACAGAGCTTCATCTTTTGTTCCATCATAAACTGGAACTTTGCATAATCTCATTTGTCAACACCGTCTTTGATGGTCCGGGAGGATTCGCAGTTAAATTGGAACTTTGTCCACTGCTCCAATTAATCATGTTGACCTCTTCCTCTTTGTGTTGACGAAGAGGGTTGTCTTGTACGTGAGGTTGATCTGGTTTGGTGACCACGATCTCACTGTTGTCTATCAAATCTTGGATCTTGTGTTTCATGGCCCAACAATCTTGATTATCATGTCCAGGTGCCCTAGCATGATAAGCACATTTTCGAGCAGCATTGAAACCCTTCCCATTACGATTGGCTGGTGGAAGAAGATGCATAATTTTCTTCTGAGTGGTCAGAAGATTGAGAATATTCTCGAGTGAGTCCCCTAGGGGTGTGAACACTCGAGGGTGTTTGGCTTCTCCACCTTTAGGCAATGGAGGGTTTGAAGACTGTGCTTGAAAGGAAGTGTAATTTCTCCTCTGAATAGGCATATTCTGATTGCCCTTTTGACCTTGTAGTATCAAGGAAACATCCTCCTCTTTCTTTTTATGGACCCTTTGGGGTTGTTTCCATAAGTTCTGGACTGGATGTTTTCAGCAACAACTTTAAGAGTGGCTAGGTCTTGAATCTTTCCTGACTTCAACCCCATTTTAGCCATTTCTCCATGTTTGATCATTTCAGAAAATGGTTCACCAATGCCAGCTAAAACTCTCTCATATAAAGGAGCTTCTTATATGTCAGTAAAGGTCATGACCATTTCTGACTCTGTCATAGAAGGAATCACTTGAGCAGCAAGGCGCCTTCACCTTTGAGCATACTCTCTGAAAGACTCATTGGACTATTTCTTGACCTTGGTAATCTGGTACCGGTCAAGAGCCATCTGAGACTGGAAGCTGTATTGTGTAAGGAAGGCATGAGCTAGTTCTTCCCAACTATGGATCTTCGAATTGTCTAATCGGGTATACCACGAACGGGCTTCTCCAGTTAGACTCTTTTGGAACAGCTGAATTCTGAGCTTCTCATCTTCTGCATAAGATCCAAGTTCTCCAATGAACACCTTCAAATGTGTGTAAGGATCTCCAAACCCGTTATATTTTTCAAAGTCAGGAGTCTTGAACTTTTCTGGATAATGAAACCAGGGAATATACAAAGGTCAGCATATGAGACACTCCCGTGTGCTCCAATTCCTTTGATAGAACGAAGGGTTTATTCCATTTAAAGGACCTTTTTCCTGATGTCACCGGTGTCTAGATCTCCTTTGAGATGGGTGTTTTCAGGATTTTTGTCTGTTTTAAGCAATTGTAGTTCCGGATCTACTCCGAACCTTTAGTTCCTCCATGTGTAGAGGATTCAGCATGTATGGGTATCTTCGTACCCTGAGTAGACTGATGTAGTTCTTTAGGCAAAACAGCCAAATGTGTGATTTATTTACTTAATCCGTCAAATTCTTCGCGAGAAACTGGATTAGACTGGTCAGATGAAGACATGATTGGCTGTAGGCTCGTGGCCTTTTTGGACTTTGACCGTGTAATAGGTTTGATTGCTTCCCTGCGATAAAACTTGCATAGTTTAGTCTTAGGGATTTTGTAAATGTTTACATGCTATGTAATGTGTCCGTTTTAGGATTATTATCCTACAAAACAGATGTTAGCTATATGTAATACAGGATAGCATGTTTATTTTAATATGTGTGTGCACATATTTCTTCATATTTCTCATTACATGGAGATGAATATGGAATGAAATTACAAGTAATTGACTTTACGAGTAATTTGAAATGAGAAAGCATGAAGAGACTTTCCTTCACGTTTGGTTTATCAGAGGCTGACCTATCTTAGGTTACTCTCGCGAGATTTTGGCATGAAGGTTCCCAAATCATAGCAATTTACTCGACGGGAAGTTAATCCGGCCTTTCAACTGGAGCGAATTTAGGTGGTGCCTTTCCTGAGCCTCGTTGGAATTTGTCTTCCTACGAGTCCAGTAATCAAACACCAACAGGATTTCCTCCTGATGGAGGAACCGCACAACATACATTCACATACAATGTGTCTCACCGTTTATGAAAATGATGACATGTGCGAAGTACTAATATCACATATAGATATATTGCAATGCAGTAAAAATGCATTCGTACACATTCATCAAATGTAAATGCAACATCCACACACAAGCATAAAACAGTTTAGAAAAGCTTGTAATAGCGGCTTAAGTCCTCTTACTAGTGTCCCCAGCAGAGTCGCCACCTAGTATTTTTTATTTGTCCTTTTTCTATTCTTGTTCTTTTGTGTTCTCATGTTAGGTGAGATTTGTTTGAAAAAACAAGTGAAAAAGGTCCGACATTTATATGTCGACGATTGGACTATAAGAGTCGCCAGTTGGTTTTTTAACTGGTTGTACCAACACAACTGAGAAGAGGTTTGCACATTGACCCAGTGATGTGACACTGCTAAACGGGTCTGTGAAACTGAGATTCATTAGGGTCCGGGGACTTGCTTATGCGGAGGGAAGGTGTTAGGCACCCCCCGACATTCGTGTTGCCACGGTGGCCGCCACTTTTCAAAAAACTGTTATATGAATGTGTGTGTGTGTGTGGGTCAATGTGCTGTTATTTGGAAGTAGTGTTATGCCTCGTTCGGACCTATATTCAAATGGTTTGAAATTTTATATAAACTTCAATTTTAACAAGATATATCAGTGATGTTTTATAAAAAGAGATTTTTCAAACCCTATGCTCAATAGTAATTGAGGCCTTTGATACTTTCATTTAATTAAATGTTCGAGTTGATTGCTTTTTTATTTTCGAGATGCGAAGCATCTTCGAGAAAATAATATACAAAGTAGTGCCGAACTCTTCGTGGGCATGAAAACCATCTGAGGAAATCCAAACACCGTGAATAAATTTACAAGTTGCTTACAGCTGAAAATGTCCACCACGGGAACCGAATATGATAACAAAGTAAACTGAATCTGTGATCACATGATTTCTAGGCTCGCACGATAACGCAATTTATATGAAAGCTGTAAGCAGTTATATATATAAAAGTTATATATATATATTATATATATATATATATATATATATATATATACAGACATGATCAACCACCACGAAGCACCTCGGGGATTAGAAATGTAAATAAAGCTGTAAAAGCAATCAACCGCCACGAAGTAAACTCCAGGTGGGACAAAACGTAAATAAAGTAGTAAAAACGGTCAACCGCCACGAAGTAAACTCTAGGCGGGACGAAATGTATATATATATATATATATATATATATATATATATATATATATATATATAATATATATATATATATATATATTAAAGTAGTAAACGCGCTGGATGTAAAGTCCAGGCTCATCGAACATAGTTCGACACACAGTTCATATATATAAATATATATACATATATATACAAAAGTAATTAAACGCTTCAGACGTAAGTCTAGGCTCATCGAACAGAGTTCGACACACAGTTCATATATATATATATATATATATATATATATATATATATATATATATATGAAAGCAATTAAACGCTCCAGACATAAGTCTAGGCTCAATTGAGGCATAACTAGATAATGTTAGTCCATTTATATATATATATATATATATATATATATATACAAACTGAAATATAACGACGAACCGAAGTCTGGGCATACACACGCAACACGAGTCTCAACGTGAAGAATAGTGTGTGCAAAGATGAAGAGAAATGCTTTAAAGGGTGTTAGAAGGCTTACAGTGGGCTGCCAAAGAAGACTTCTATAGCTTTGAGTGGATGAACACTCGGCTCCCGCCGATAACAAGTAGCTATATATGAGCTTAGAAGTGTTTAAAATGAGAAAGCACTCAGTTTAGGGTGTGTACAGAGCAAATTGGATAGGGTTTCCTCGCCTTTTTCTCTTACAAAATGGGCACCCCAAGCCCTCTATTTATAGAGGGGGTAGCCGCAGGTGTACCTGCGGCTGGCTGGGGTGCCTCAAACTCTGCGGGTCCCGCCGTCTCGAAGTACGTGCACGCATGCAACGTGATGTCCGCTCGAACTTTCAGAACTTCAATCCGGGCATCCGACTGAGGTGTATAGGACCTATTTCGGACCGCCGTTGTTGAGAGCTATGCAATGACATGGGATTAGAGGTTGTACAAAGTCAGGAAGATGGGACCATGCCCTCCGGTCTTCACGCTTCAAATTCTATCTATTGCCTTGCTCAATAGTTACTCGGGATTGGACTTCGTTGCTTCTTGTGGGACATTGTTATGTAGAAATGTATGTGTGAGATGTTGAGACGGTGCGATGTTGGGTCAAGGTGGCAAGATGACGACTTTGCCCCTCACCAGGGTTATCTCCGGTTTGGGGTGATAAAGCAGACGTTGCTCATGGTTATCTCTGAGATTGGACTGCTGCAAGTGTTGAAGGTCCTCAGTGTCATCTCTAAGGTGTGCCTATCTTCCCGGTGTTATCTCTAGGTCTTGTACTGAGTACCTTGGTATGAGTGTCGAGTGTTCTGAAGCTGATCGCATGCATTTGAAATAAACATTTCTGGGGTTATTTTCGGAACTGCAACTACACTTCTTGGGGTCTCCAAGGTTAGTGTTGCGATTACCAGTGTCAGGACCGAGACTGAATATCTCGGGGTTATCTCCGGGATGAATCGGCCTTCTCCGGTGGAATTTCCGGTATTGGAACTGCATGCCTCGGGGTTATTGCAAGTCGTTGCACATAACGGTGTTGTCCTCCAAATACATGGTGGGAGGAGTTTTAATTGATGGAGGGTCATCTCTGAATATCTGTCTTTATGCCACTTTGGTGAAGATGAATATTATTCTCAACAGAATCCAAAGAAGCCGTACAATCATTAAAGCTTTCGACGGATCTTGACGAAACGTTATCGGAGAGATTAAACTGGCAGTGGAGATTGGTCCGCATACATTCTACGTATCTTTTCACGTACTCAAAATAGATACAGGATACAACCTGCTTTTGGGAAGACCGTGGATCCATATGGCCGGAGCCGTCCCCTCCCTTCTTCACCAGCAACTTAAATATATCATTAACAATAGCCTAGTCACTGTCGATGCTGAGCCGGAAAGTCCTGAACAAGGTGACATACCACTCATCAACTTCAATTTAGAAGTTGAGCCGGTCAGTTTTCATGCCCTAGAGGTGAGCAACACTCACTACCATCTTGTTGGGTCGCCGACTCTCATACCCCAGATTTCTGCCGAAGTAATGTCGGCCACTCAAGAAATGATGTCATTGGGTTATCAACCTGGACAAGGGTTGGGAAAATATCATCAGGGCATCAAGCACCCTATTTAAGTTCCCAGTTAAACAGGGACAGCCGGACTAGGATATACTGCTAGTTCCAGTCGCAGGAATCCTCATAAGCATTAGTAGATTCTTTCAGCTTCAGCCATATGGCGATTGTCTCCACCTAAAATTCCTGAGCCTGTACGGTCTCCGGTAAAGGTCCCTGCCCAAGTAATGGCCATGTTATTTCCTAAACCTATACCAGTAAAGGGGAAAGAAGTGCTGGTACCAAATCCTAAAGAGGAAGAAAAGGGACGGAGACGTAAACAAGACATCGTCAGGATGATGTCAAACATACGCATCATTGTCTATAATGATCACACAAATAGAAACACCTCAAACGATGATTGCCCAGATATAATTGTCATCATTCGGGAAAAGGAGGTCAATGATAGCCCCTCCATCATTGTAGTCCATCAGGACTTCACCCTTGACAATTGGAGCATCACTCCTTTCATTGGTCAACAAGGGTAAAATGGGTAGAAACTCCTTCTACCCTGTAGATAATAATAACTGCTTACTTTTTTGTACAGTATTAACAGTTGTTTTGTCAGTACATGCTAACACTTTGTATGATTGAACAGTTTCATATATTAAGTGAAAGTATATTTTCTTTTAGGACTCTAAATTTAGATGTGTCTATATCTGCTGATAAGGTGCCTTTTCTCCACAAGGATTGTAACTTTGATAGAAAGTTGGACTCAGACTTGATGGAAATACAATAGGACATTGAGATACCTCAGGAGATCAAAGAATGGGTCAAAGAGAAACCCAAACCAAACCTTGATCAAAACACTTCGTTCAATCTCGAAACCTTAGAAAGCCCTAAACTAATCCAGATTGGTACAGACCTCACTCCAAACCAAAGGAATGACATGTTACACTATTAACCTAATTTCAGGATGTGTTTGCATGGTCTCATGAAGACATGGTGGGTTTGTCCACTGATATTGTCATCCATCGCCTCCCCATCAAAGAGGGATTCGAGCCAGTCAGGCAGAAGCTCAGGCGATTAAAACCTGAGTGGAGTTTAAAGGTTAAAGAAGAAATTGTGAAATAATTTCAAGCAGGCATCATCATGGCGTCTATATACCCTGAATGGCTATTAAACATAGTCCCCGTGCCTAAACAAGGAGGGAAGGTGCGAGTTTGGGTGGATTACCGAGATCTGAAAAATGTTTGCCTTAAAGATAGCTTTCCCATACCATTTATCCACATTCTCATTGACAATACTGCTTAATACGACATGTACTCCTTTGTTGATTGCTTCGCGGGGTATCATCAGATTATGGTTGCTGAAGAGGATCGTGAGAAAATTGCATTCATCACGCCTTAGGGAACCTTTTGCTATAGACGGTTGTCATTCGGCCTCATCAATGTCGGAGCTACCTACCAACGACCCATGATGGCTCTTTTCCACGATTTAATGCATAAGGAGATAGAGATCTACGTGGATGATATCATTGTCAAGTCCCGAAGGGGGGAAGACCAAGTAGAGCATCTCAGAAAGCTCTTCAACAGGTTGCGTAAGTAAAACTTGAAGTTGAATCCAGCTAAGTGCGCCTTTGGCGTTAAATCAGGCAAGTTGCTAAGATTCATAGTCAGCCACAAGGGGATTGAGCTAGATCCCACCAGAATCCAGGTCATCACGAAAATGCCCATTCCTCAAACAGTGAAGGAAGTACGGGGATTTTTGGGAAGAATCAACTTCATCAATAGGTTCAGTTCCCAACTCACAACAACCTGTGAGCCTATTTTCAAATTATTAAGGAAGGACTCTTCCATGAAGTGGAATGATGAGTGCCAGAAGGTCTTCCTTACAATCAAAGAACAGCTAATCAAAGCTCCTATTTTGGTACCTCCCAGGGATGATGTTCCCTTGTTCATGTACCTATCCATAAGTGATAATGTCATGGGCTGCATGCTGGGACAGAAAGATGATAGAGGCCAAGAGCGAGATATCTATTACCTCAGCAAAAGATTTAGTAGCAGTGAACACAAGTACACTCTGATTGAGAAGACTTGTTGTGCTTTAGCATGAGCTTCCATAAGGTTACAGCATTACCGCCATGGTTACACAATCCATCTCATATCCCGCGTGGATCCTCTTAAGTACGTGTTCAGTAAACCCATGCTGAACTGCCAACTGTCCAGATGGCAGTTGATCCTACAACAACTTGACATCATCTACGTGATGCAGAAGTCTATTAAAGGTCAAGGAATTGCGGATCAACTGGCCGCCGCACCTTCAGGGGATTTCAAGCCCTTGGAAACATACTTCCCCTATTAAGGGGTAATGATAGTTCAGCAACACCATCAGTAAGATGCACGCCAAACATGGAGGATATATTTTGATGGAGCTGTAAATATGGAAGGTTCTAGAAGCGGGAGCAGTTCTAGTATCCGTTATGGGGGAGCAGCATCTCGTCGCCGTCAAATTGCAGTTTGCCAACACCAACAACATAGCCGAGTATGAAGGCTGTATCATGGGGCTAAAACTTGCCCAATCAATGGGCATCAGATGGTTAACTGTCTTTGGGGATTCCGAATTGGTCATCAGACAAACCACAAGAATCTATTACACCAAAAATTTACACATGCTGCCTTACCATCGGCAGGTTCTACAGATGGCTTCGGAGTTTGAAGAAATATCCTTCCTCCACATTCCTCAAAATAGGAATGATTTTGCGGATGCACTAGCAACCTTGGCCTCCCTGATCAACATACTTGACAAGGAAAATATGCCAACCCTTACATTTGCCCAACAAAAGGCTCCAGCCTATGGAAATTACATTAGAGAAGTATCGAATGAGCTACCTCCTATCCAAAACCCTTGGTATCAGCATATCAAGGAGTACTTACAAGATGGATCTCCACCTAATAAGGTAAGCCCGACTGAAAGAAGGTGGATCTATCGACTGGCTATGAAATTCTACCTGAGCGGAGATGCACTCTATAAAAAAGATGCAGGATTAGGTCTCCTCAGATGTCTGGACAATGACCAAGCTCAGAGGCTCATGTATGAGATCCATGGTGGAGTATGTTGCCCACACATGAGCGACCCTCTACTTTTAAAGAAAATTCTAAGGGCAGGGCATTACTGGCTCTCTCTCAAGGCTGACTGTGATGACCACGTCAAGAGATGTTATCAGTGCCAAATTCATGGGAATGCTATCCACGCCCCTCCAAGGGAACTCCACAATATGAGTTCGCCTTGGCCTTTCTCAATGTGGGGAATGGACGTGATCAGGCCCATCGAGCCCAAAGCCAGTAATGGGCATCGATTTATCTTCACCATGATCGATTATTCCACCAAGTGGGTAGAAGCAGCCTCCTTCTCCTGGGTTACCAAAGAAGTCATCATTGCTTTCATCAGAAATAATGTCATTTGTCGACATGGACAACCAAAGGTAATTGTATCAGACAATGCTAAGAACCTCAACAACAAAATGATGGAAGAATTGTGCAGTAAATTACACATCAAATATCTCAACTCCGTAATTTACCGTCCAAAGATGAATGGTGTTGTTGAAGAGGCTAACAAAAACATCAAGAAGATCATGCAAAAGATGTCCGCTAACCACAAAGGATGGCCTGACTTATTGCCTCTAACTCTGTTAGCCTACAGAACATCAATGCGCACTTCCACTGGGGCAACACCCTACGCATTAACCTATGGGATGGAAGCAGTGCTCCCCAAAGAAGTGGAAATAGAATCCCTCAAAGTGTTAATAGACGCTCAGCTGGATAAAGATTAATGGGTATAAGATAGGTATCATCAATTGTCTCTAATAGACAAAAGGCGAAGTGATGCTATTTTCTATGGGCAGTTATATCAACAAAGGATCGCCATGTCCTATAACAAAAAAGTTCAGCTAAGGCAGTTTAATCAACATGACTTGGTTTTGAAGAAGATCATTGACAACCAAGATCAATCTAAAGGAAAATTCACCCTGAACTAGGAAGGCCTGTTTATTGTCAAGGTGGTATTGACAGGAGGTGCTCTCAAATTACAAGAAATGGATGGTGATGAATTTCCACAGCTCATCAACTTAGACATCGTGAAATGGTACTATGTTTGAGGTTACCATCAAGCAAACATTCTGGTGTTGGATCATCAGATCCCCAGTCATTTAAGGTTTTCTAACCCTTGGCTACATACAACTTCTCTTCACACTTATCTGCCCCATCAGGGATAAACATACTTTTCTAACCAACAGCCTGGTTTCGGATCGCCAGATCCTTTTCTCAACTTTAATTTGAACCCTTACTCAACTCCGGTTATCCCACCAGGGATTGAACCTTTCACACCCGCAGTTTTACCCAACTAAGGATAAGACTTTTCACACTCGCAGTTTATCCTATACACGGGATTAAACTTTCTCCCCCGCAGTTTGTCCTGAACATGGGATCAAAATTTTCATTGGCTGCAAACCGTCCTGAACATGGGGCGAACTACGCCGACCAAATCTCCTTGATACACGGGAGTACATAGGCAGCCATATTTTATATGGTCTGGTCGCAATAAAATAAAAACAACAAAAACATTTCTACACCCTTATCACTATAAAAACAACAAAAAAACATCTCTACACTCCTTTGCCACCATACAGCATTGAACCTCTTACACCAGGTTTGAACTACGCAGACTTGATCTCCTCTTCAATATGAGTACGTAGCAACCATTCATGGTTCGGTCTAACCCCCTACCAAAACATAAAAACTTGTCAACGGTACTGGGATCATCTTTCAATCCATCACACTTCATCAGCTTCAAAACAAAAGGATGGAACTAATTGACCTCCCCGTGTAAATGGGAGAATCGGCGACCATCTAAGATGCGGTTGATCCTCAAAGAGAAACACCAATCCATAAGAGATGGAACTAACTGGGCTCCCCATAGAAAGAAGTACTGGTGACCATTTGTGGTGCGGTCAACCTCAGAGAGGAAAGCCACATTCCTCTCCACATCTACATACAGAAACCAGTCCCAAGACACCAAAGAGGGTGGGGATACACACAAATCAACGATCCATTCTAAAATATCCTGAGACAACTCAGTGTCAATCCATCAAGGATGAATTCAGAATACATCAAGTTCACAAGCCCTGGAGAAACAGGCAACTATCAAGCAAGCAACAAGGCATAACTAAAAGGAAAGTGATCAAAAAATATATGTCCCTGCTATATATAATGTTGTTTGATATATACAATCTGAACTGTACATTACAAAATGGCTAAGCTAGTCTGTGCAGGAAAATACAAGCCCATCTACAAATCATTGTATATGTGACCTATCAAGCCTAACATCGCATCTCTCTCAAAAGAAGGAGGTAACGTTGTGGTCTCCTGTACAAGGGTCTCTACGCGAGATAACAGATCTATAGCCATCTGCATGGTGACACTGTGCTCATCAATATATGCACTTATCTCTGCAATGATGCTACTAGTAAGGGACCTCACTGTGGTACTGTCTGTAACGGCTACATCCCATGCAAATATGGCGCTATCCCGCTTAACTATCACTGCATCTTTGGCTAGTCTGGCCTCATCCCGCTCAACAATAGTGGTATCTTTATGAGCTAAGGCATCGTCTCTCTCTAATAGAGCGGCATCTCTCCCATCAAGATATGTCAACATCAATGCCCTAGCCTGATCTCTCTCGAAGGTCATCAAATGCAAACTCTGCACTAAATACTCTGAAGGAGGAGTCACAGCTGCAGAAGTACTGGGAGAGTCAACAAGAGTTGCTGTCGAACCAGTAAACAGCTCCTCCTCCTCGGTGTGGGAATAAATGTCCTCCATGGGCACTCCACCATCTGAATCAATACCGGTACTGTGGATACTACCGCAGCCGATGAAGTCTCTGTCTCTATCCATGTAGAATACTCTGACGAATAGCCTAGATGGCTAACAGAAAACTCGACACTCTCACGCTGATCCCAACAGGCATAAACATGGGATCGGTCCTCTGCTGATAAGTGGTGAGAAGCTAAACGCTGACCTAACACCCCTCAAAAGGATGGAAGTCCTAAAACTGGTCAAACTGTTACATCACAGCCAGTGGGTGGTAGGTAGTCATGCCCCTCAAACCAGCCAAAGGGAGATAATCCATGCTTGGAGCGTGAGTAATGAAGCTATAGGGTGAGCTGAGCCCTGAACACGGCAGGATACTAAACGGATCTCCGATCCCTGCCAAAAATACTGACCAAGACATAGCGTCTATACACTCCAATGGCTGAAAGGAGTAAGACATAGCTATATCATGGGTAAAGTAGTACCTATGTCATTGGAAAGTGTCGATCAGTCTCAAGTGTGACATAAACCACACATATAACATGACCGAGCTGCCTGTAAATACCCTTATAGGGTAGGTGCTGCAAAACGAGGTCGATCTCAACGTCTCATAATCATCGGAATGATGGTGTGACCCTCCCTGAGAGCTCTCACTGCCATAATGATACCTATGTCTAACTCATCCATATACCGTGGCATGTATACATACGCCACTACGTATATCACGAGTACATCCACTCTGGCCACATGCCACTGATCCTCTGGTGTGGTAAAATCCCTGGAGTGCCGAGCATAGCTGTCCAATGAGCCAAATCTATCTATCAAGAAACGTTGGGGAAATATATGGTCGGATGTAATCTCATCCTCTACTACTCTATGTCGTAACTCGGTGAGGGTCATAAACTGCAGACGCATTTCTCTGACAGCCATATGAGCGCAAGGTATGTCTAAAGGCAAAGCCGTCAATCGCTCGTACTCCTCCAGTGTAGGAGTTAACTCTTGGGTACCAAACCGGAAAACCTGTCTCTCCAGTATCCAATGCTCCAACATACCGTCTACAAAGCCTATGGGAACCTGAAACATCAAGAGGGTCATAGAATGCTGTAATAGCTGATCTACCGTCACCCTATCTGTAGGTGACATACTATTATACCACGACCTCAGATGGGAGGTTATCAACACTGGTGGGGTGTGATCTATGCAGCTGACTACCGAAGAAGACATTTGTGTAGGCCGTATCATAAGACCATCCAGGGGTCAATGCTGAATATCTCTAGACATACATATATATTCATAACATGATACATGCATGACAAATAATAGATGGCAATATAATGTAGGAAAAGGATAATAGTACATACATTCCTAAGTACATCATCTACATACATCATCTTTGTACAGCTAAAAATACATGAAAATGGGGCACACACGCCCTACTACTAGTAGAGGCCTATCAAAAGATATAGCGAGAATGGGGTACAGCCACCTAATATTTAACAGAGGCCTATCAAAAGAGATAACGAGAATACACATCAGAAGAAGATAATGGTGTCAATATCTACATCATCAATCCTGTCCACCCGATGTAACTCCTCCTGAGTCACTGGATCTCTATCAACAGGGATGTCAGACCTATACAATGGAGAATTTACACCAATAAAACCATATGGGTCACCTGAGGGGCCAGCACCTGAGCTGGAATGATCAAAAGTATCTGCCTCTGAAGGATCACTACCCAAGTGCCGGATGAAAAAATGTGCCAGGTCCAACTACCGAGTCAAATTATCAATATGTGTCAAATGAATCGGATCTTAGATACAGGTCAGCCAATCCATCATCATCACGGATCTAAGAACCATATCCCCCATAAATTGAGTGACGCGGGTCTAGGCTCCAATGGTACGAGGAGACCACCAGTGATGAAATGTATCCTGAGTATGTGAACCCTCTGACAAAGTATATCCGTCAATGCACATCAATGGAATATCATCAACGGGTGACTGCAACACAGGACAATAACGCCTGGCATGAGGCAAGATCAGTACATGAATCTCTCCTGTGGTGCTCCTAATAGCACGCTCTCCTAAATAGAGCTCCCATCCTCCATCCGTGAAGAAAAGAATCCTACGGGTGGATATCACGTGCTCGACTCTAGTCGGGAATCCATCCTTAAACCCAATGGTCAAATGTTCCCAGAGTAGGGAACCCAAGTGATGACATCAGCTATCAATAGCTCCAACTATAAGCAACAATGGGTGAAACCCTCACCTACAGGAACCTCTGCTAGAATGGAGTGATGCCATCGCCGTCCTCGTGGATAAGTATCTAAACCTAACACACTCACAGGACACAAACATGGAAGCCTCTCATAGGCCCAAAACTGCCAACATAAAGGCAAACATCTGCTGTTAGTGAACATTCTTAACCTGTACATGGGAAATCAAAAAGAGAAATACTCACCAGCAGAAACGGGTAAAATCCTAGCCAAGCCTCAGTCAAGCCCTGCGATCGCATACGTATTCTCCTGAGGAAATAGGCAAAGGTGTAGGAACCCCAATCATACTCTCCAATACGGTCCACCTCCCGCGTGGCGCTGATCAAAGTGAATGACACCGTAGAAGAGTTATCAGCTATGAAACAACCCCTGATGATAACCAGGAACAATCGCCGAAGAATGTGATCCCTGACTCTCACATCAGTGGGCATGGGCTCACTCAATAGCCCACTCATAGCATCTATGCTCAAAGGACCCGTGCAGATAGTCCTACCCTTGAGCGCCTCAGTCGGGACTCCCAATAAGGATCTAACGGTAGTCGGGGTAATATTCGCCGTACATGGCACTGGCGCCCCTCTAAACTCGATACCGGTGATAAATTGTCAATCCATTGACATCATCATCACCTCACAATCCAATAAATAGAGAGACTGAGTCTGGTGAAACTAGCGCTCAGACAATGTCCTGAGGTAACCCCAGGGACAACGGAGGGGTAGAATGGAAAATAACGCCCTAAAGCCCCAATCATACATAATACCTCGATAATCTGGATACAAAGCCTGATATAGGGAGTGTATGCTAAACCAGTTCCGTCGAGGCTGTGTAAAGCCGGGAACCTACATCACATGCAAATCAATATCAAAATCCTTGCTCCTCATCAATAGGAAAAAGGAAGATAAAATCCAGCTTTTACCTCATTTGCATGCATGTAAACTGAAGGGTGGCGACTCAAATCACCTAGAAGATCTGGAATAGCCACCTGAATGCTTGGAAAATCCCTACGAGGAATATTAGCAGCAGAAGCTGGAGCCGCTACCGGTAGATCCTCCTCGTCGTCCTCAACATTCGGTACATCAACCCAGATAGGACGTATCACCGCCTCTGCTAGACGACGAGGCTGTCTAACTGAATGGGGTCGAGGAACTTCGAATGCCCTCCTCCGCACACCTGAAGTGGTCCTACGGGAACTACTCGGCTGATCCAGATCCATAATATATGGAACATAAGTCTCCAAATTACCTCAGAAAGGGTGTGGTAAATTCTAACCTGGAGCATTTTTTATGCATTACTTTAACATACGCCTATAGTACAGTTAAAAATGCATGAGTCTACCCAATGCCTAGACTTTGGGAAAATTTTTGACAAAGTCTCCTTTGTAAATAGGAATGTCCACATGCACATAGGCATGACTAGGTGGCCATTCAGTAGCACACCTACCCACAGTCATAAACATCCTATAATGCATGAGCATACAAAGTCACAGTCCATGACGGTAGATTAAATACCAGGATTGCTTTGCTTACTTACCTTTGGTCATTTGTCCTCAAATAGGATAAGAAATAGCAGAAAAAGGTACAAATTTGATTGTTTTAAAAGTCAAATTTTTTCACATCATTATGTTCAGCATAATTTAATACTAACATTTACTATGTTAAACATTTTTTATCTAGACATATGAACATGCAAATTCACTACTATGTGTTTAGACGTATTTCATATAAAAAGTCATTTTCCAACAGATAGAAACTAGAAAAGAAGACATGCATACATTACCAGGACAGTGTAGAACACTTGTACAATAACAAATTTTACAGAAAGATGCCCGAACTCAGTAGATCTGAAGAAAAGCTCTCGAATTTCCTGTGCAACGTAGCTTGAAAGTGACTTGCGAAAGCCATAGCTGCCTTAAAGGTAACCCACGGCTGGTCGCAGGTGTACCTACGGCTATCACTGGTGTACCTGTGGTTCCCCTGGGTGGGGTCCACCCCTCCAGCTTGGTCCAGTTCGAGTTGCAAAGGAGTTCTCACAAGCTAAAAAGGCCAAATCAAGAAAAAAGATGCTACGCGATTGAGCAGATTAGCCTGAAATCCTAGTTTTCGTGGACTAAACTACAGGTCTACATGTCATTCATTGGTATTCTCCCGGACACAGGTTTACTATACCAATGATCATAACGGTTGCAAACTACATTCAGTAATACCTAACGAAGGTCTGATGCCGTCATTTTGGGGTCGTAAACGCCAAATAAAGGTCCCCGACGGGGGTGTCACACATTTTCGTCCATTGATGTACATGTTAATAAAGGTCAAGCAACCTTGACATTACTTCAGCCGATGGAAAGTAAACCCATTGAAGCATCGGAAGCTATCCGATGATTTCACCAATTGATGCACATGTCAACAAAGGTCAAGCAGCTTTGACAGTATTCTCTAGCAGGATCCCATCCGTTGATGAACATGTCAGTGAAGGTCAGGCAATCCTGACAACACAGACTGTTGGCAGTAACTCCGACAG
>CM029019.1:87515765-87653605 GCA_016801055.1 Panax notoginseng
GCTGTACAGGGCTTGTAAATTATTCACGGTGTTGAATTTCCTTAGATGGCTCTTATGCCCAGAAGGAGTTCGGCGTTGTTATGTATATTATTTTATCGAAGATGTTTCGCATCTCGCAAATAAAAGCAATCAAGCCGAACATATAATAAAAATAGAAGTATCAAAGGCCTCAATTACTAGAGCATAAGGGTTTGAAAAAACTCTTTTTACAAAACATCACTGCTATATCTTGTGAAAACTGAATTTTTATGCAGAAATTCAAACCCTTTGTATATAGGTTCGAACGAGGCATAACACTACTTCTAAATAATTGCACATTGATCCACACACGTACACACATTCATATAACAGTTTAATTAAAAAGTGGCGGTCACCGTGGCAACACAGATGTCGGGGAGTGCCTAACACCTTCCCTCTGCATAAACAAGTCTCCAGACCCTAATGAATCTCGGTTTCACAGACCCGTTAAGCAGTGTCACATCACTGGGTCAATGTGCAAATCTTTTCTCGGTTGTGTTGGCACAACCATTTAAAAAACCAACTGGCGACTCTTACAGTCCAATCGTCGACATATACATGTCAGACCTTTTCACAACTTGTTTTTTCAAACAAATCTCACATAACATGAGAACACCAAAAGGCAAGAACAGAAACAAACAAAATAAAAATTTCGACGTCGACAGATATCAATCAACAGTTCATCTTTGCACTACGGGCCAAAGATATTCATCAATCAACAGTTCATCTTCGCACTACGGGCCAAAGATAACTTTCAACATAATTTAAGTATGAGAATTATAACAATGACATAAAGAATGAATCAAGTGAGATCGAGGATAAATATTAAAGATTTTTAATTCAATTTATCCAGAGTTCAAGAATGTCCAAATAGTCAACATGAAGTTCATAAACATGGATTCAATTTCAAGAATATGATTCATAAAAGATAACTTGGACAAAAAAAAGGAAATTCAATTCTATTGTGAACAATACTCATGAATAGTATCATATGAATAGTACCGTATGAATACTACCCATGAATAGTATCGTATGAATAGAATCCATGAATAGTACTGTATGAATAGTAATATGAAATGAAATAATATCACTTACATAATATGGAGTATGAAAGAAAATGATACCCCTTACGAGTATTGAAAGAAAATAACATCCTCTACAAGAAAAATAATATCCTTTACCTTAGTAGAAACTAGATCTGACTTGGAATATCGGATATTATCCTGAGAAAATCTTACATTGTTATCAACACTCAAAATATCCTTATACTCACAAGAAATACGCTCAACATTATAGAAAAAGAACTTTCTGATTCTGGTGTGTTTAGGATGGAGGGTTAACTCCCCTTTTATAGTGCAGCACGGAGAGAAAAAAAACAGCGTGCCTAACTTTGCCAACCTTTCTTCTCTGCCTAATTTGTTTCTTTTCTTCTTTTAATGCCTAACTTGCCTAACTTTTCTCAACTACGCCTAATTTATTTTCTTTCTTTCTTTGACTAACTTTCATTTCTTATTGGTTGAGGGTCCACATTTTAGAATAAAAGAATTGCATGAGAATTGAAAAGGAGACATACACGAAATGGTTTTGGAAAAAGGAATTCAAACCCAAAATGATAACATTCACTCCACTTTTATTCACATTCTAAAAATTATATATTATTATAATAATATTACCATTTAAATTATAAAAAATTATACTATTATATTACCACATTATAATATTATAATGTAATATTATAATAATATATTTGAATGAATATTTTATCAGAGAAGATAATTGACAAACTTTTAACAAATATTTCATGCTAAATTCCTTCATTTATATCGAAATTGAACCAATATCGATCACATAATAATTATTCACAACTAATATTATAAGCTCACAATATTAACAACCAGATCTTTCCCAGGAAAGAGGGGGCTTTCTAATAAGAATTTCTCCTTATTGGCGAGTAATTAAATAACTTAACTCATTTCCTCGACAGAACTTTTTAGACCTTGTCAATAATGCTATCTAATAATATCATTTCAATAATATGGGTGACATTATTGATTTAATAATGAGAAATACTATTCAGCTGTTACTGTGATAATTATTGAGTCAATAATATAAAATATTATTCAATTATCACTGTAACAATTATTGCATCAATAATATGAAAGGTTGTGCAATTTTTTATATAACATTTATTGAGTCAAACACTGAGTGACTTCTTACGTAAGCATCAATAATCAGAGATACTGTGCACTACTGTGTGCTACTGTGCACTACTGTGTGCTACTATGCAATACTGCATACCACTGTGGAACAACACGTATTACTGTACTTTTATCACCGGGTATTTCAATAGTTTAACGGTAAAGGTTTTATCGTTATTTTTATAAAAATGTTATTTCTGTCGCTTTCTATATCCGACAGTTATTTCGTTATGTGGTCCACTAATGATTACTCCATCGTACGAATGATCCCCGATAAAAAGAATATTCCCCGACCAAACGAATACTCCCCAACACAACGAATATTTAATATCAACTTGCGTACTTTGTAAAATTTCACATATTACCCTTAACTTTAACATTTTATCAATTTAACCATTTACTGAATAGAATAATAATTATAAGAAAAATTGAATACTTTTATTTCATAAAAGTCGGGGTCTTACAATCTCCCCTCCTTATGAAATTTCGTCCTCGAAATTTAACGTACCTAGTAGTTCGAAGAGGTGAGAATACCTAGCTTTCATTTCAGATTGTATCTTCCCGGTCATGATTTCTATATTGCTCATCTCTTATATTTTATATATCATTCCAGAATATAGCTTCAAAACAAAGGTTAATTATCATATCACAATTTGTCAACTTATTAAGTAAGAAAATTTAGCTTAGGTAGGACACACAATAACGAAGGATATTACTCGTCTCTACCCTCCTAGTTCTAGTCTCATATCTCCGCCAGAGATCATATCCCTAAGCTTTGATACCAACTGTGATGCCCCCAAAATAGGTCCACACAACCCATTCTGAGTCGTTAAATACATACCACAGAATCCAAATACAAACTTCCCATTTATAACAATTAAACTGTCGTGTAAAATACGACAACACATAAGTTGTGAGTTTTAATATAAATAATAGTGCTCATACTCCAAAGCAATGATACTTTACATAAAGGTACAGTCGATAACTGTTTTAGGAATTAAATTTTTTGAAAAATGCTCAAGGAAGCCTTCATATATGGGAGGTCATGCATCTAAGTTATAATAAATATCATAGGACTTAAGAATTAACATTGGTTGACCAAATAGACTCCAAAATAGAACGAGAAGATTACTATCCTATTTATTACAATGGTGTGTATCTTCTTGCCATATAATTATCTCCATTGTCTCAAACTGAGGATTATATTCCAACCATACTCCAAAATTATATAGGTAGTGCTCATAGATATAATCAGTAAGTGGATGTGCACAACCATATCTTATGATAACACAAATTTGTATATGGTTAGACATTGTGTATAATAGTGGCAAGACACCCTTTAAGCTCTCAGTACAATTATGTCCTCCTCAATCTAGTGGGGTGCATTTTTTACGCTTTCAAAGTCGGGTTCTCATCACCCTATTATTGTTCACCAAAATTAATTATTAAATGACGTATAAAATACGACACATACATTTTAAGTCCTTAATATAATTATATATTGCCATGTTATTTTATAATGTATTGAGAAACTTCAACAGTCAGAGACCATCACTCTATTCCCCTGTTATCCCCGCTTGACCCAATAGACCCCAAAATAGAATGAGAAGATTACTATCCTATTTATTCCAATGGTGTGTATCTTCTTACCATATAATTATTTCTATTGTCTCAAATTGAGGATTATATTCAAACCATACTACAAGGTTATATAGGTAGTGCACATAGATATAATCAGCAAGTGGATGTTCACAACCATATCTTGTGATAACACGAATTTGCATGTTGTTAGACATCGTGTATAATAGTGGCAACACACCCTTTAAGCTCTTAGTACAATTTTGTCCTCCTCAATCTAGTGGGGTGCATTTTTTACGCTTTCAAAGTCGGGTTCTCATCACCCTATTGTTGTTCACCAAAATTAATTATTAAATGACGTATAAAATACGACACACACATTTTAAGTCCTTAATATAATTATATATTGCCATGTTGCTTTATAATGCATTGAGAAACTTCAACAGTCATAGACTATCACTGTATTCCCCTGTTATCCCTGCTCGACCCAGCTACACTCTCATTGCCTGAAAGAAATTGTGAAGTAAAAGGGTGAGCACAAATTTCCTAGTAAAGAATATTATGACTAAAGATAATTAAATTATCAATAACCTTAATCAATAATAAATCAGATATTTAGAACATATGGTAGATGATAAAAGTTTTTAACCATAATTGCAGCAGAATCAACAATCTATTAGAAGACTCAAGTAGAACATAATGTTTACTATCTCCTCCAAATTAAAAGCCCATCATTAATATTTTATTCATGTAATACTTATCAATAGTTCTTTGTTGTACCCAAGACAAAAAGAACTTTCATCACCTGTCTTCACATGAATCACCAAAGATTATAGTTAAATTCACAATTCATGTTTATAATAACGTAAATCAATAATTTCTCCTTGTCACAAAGGCTTAATAGAACCTTCACTCAATGTCCTTGCCACAAAGGCTAAAGACACTAAATAATCATACCGTCTTTACACCCTACACCAAACACATTCAAATATAACAACAATGGTCATGATCATACCAATCAATTGTTTATCTTTGCGCTACGGGCTAAAGATATTCAACTGTAAAACCAATGATAATGCCAAACAATAATCTATCTTTGCACTACAGGCCAAAGATATTCATTTGTATCATCAATGGTCATGATCATGCCAAACACCTGTCCATCTTTGCACTACGGGCCAAAGATATTAATCAACAGTTCATCTTTGCACTACAGTCCAAAGATATCAATCAACAGTTCATCTTTGCACTACATGTCAAAAATATTCATCAATCAATAATTCATCTTTGTACTACGGGCCAAAGATAACTTTCAACATAATTTAAGTATAAGAATTATGACAATGACATAAAGAATGAATCAAGTGAGACCAAGGATAAATATTAGAGATTTCTAATTCAATTTAACTAGAGTTCAAGAATGTTCAAATAGTCAACATGAAGTTCATAACATGGATTCAATCAAGAATAAGATTCATAAAAGATAACTTGGATAAAAAAAGGAAATTCAATTCTGTTGTGAACAGTACTCATGAATAGTATCGTATAAATAGTACTCATGAATAGTACTATATGAATAGTATTGTATGAATAGTAATATGAAATGAAATAATATCACTTACATAATATGGAGTATAAAAGAAAATGATACCCCTTACGAGTATTGAAAGAAAATAACATCCTCTACAAGAAAAATAATATCATTTACCTTAGTAGAAACTAGATCTGACTTGAAATATCAGATATTATCCTGAGAAAATCTTGCAATGTTATCAATACTGAAAATATCCTTATACTCACAAGAAATACGCTCAACATTATAGAGAAAGAATTTTCTGATTTTGGTATGTTTGGGATGGAGGGTTACCTCCCATTTTATAGTGCAGCACGGAGAGAAAAAAAAAACAATGTGCCCAACTTTGCCAACCTTTCTTCTCTGCCTAATTTTTTTCTTTTCTTCTTTCAATGCTAACTTGCCTAACTTTTCTCAACTACGCCTAATTTTTTTCTTTTTTTCTTTTTTCTTTCTTTGCCTAACCTTCATTTCTTATTGGTTGAGGGTCCACATTTTGGAAGAAAAGAATTACAGGAGAATTGAAAAGGAGACGTACACGAAATAGTTTTAGAAAAAGGAATTCAAAACCAAAATGATAACATTCACTCCACTTTTATTCACATGCTAAAAATATATATTATTATAATAATATTATCATTTAAATTATAAAAAAATTATACTATTATATTATCACGTTATACTATTGTAATAATATATTTGAATGAATATTTTATCGTAGAAGATAATTGTCAAACTTTCAACAAATATTTCATGCTAAATTCCTTCATTTATATCAAAATTTAGCCAATATCCACCACATAATAATTATTCTCAATTAATATTATAAGCTCACAATATTAACAACCAGATCATTCTCAGGAATGAATGGACTTTCTAATAAGAATTTCTCCTTATTGGCGCGTAATTAAATAACTTAACCCCTTTCCTCGACATAACTTTCTAAACCTTGTCAATAGTGCATTCTAATAATATCATTTCAATAATATGGGTGACAATTATTGATTTAATAATGAGAAATAATATTCAGTTGTTACTGTGATAATTATTGAGTCAATAATATAAAATATTATTCAATTATCATTGTAGCAATTATTGCATCAATAATATGAAAGACTGTGCAATTTTTACTTTAACAATTATGGAGTCAAACACTTAGTGACTTCTTACGTAAGCATCAATAATCAGAGAAACTGTGCACTACCGTGTGCTATTGTGCAATATCGCGTACCACTGTAGAACAACGCGTATTACTGTACTTTTATCACTGGGTATTACAATAGTTTAACGGTAAAAGTTTTATCATTATTTTATAAAAAGATTATTTCTATCGCTTTTTATATCCGATAGTTATTCCGTTATTTGGTCCACCGATGATTGCGCCGTCGTACGAATATTCTCCGACAAAAAGAATAGTCCCCGACCAAACGAATATTCCCTGACACAACAAGTATTTTATATCAACTTGCTTACTTTGTAAAATTTTCACATATTACCATTAACTTTAACATTTTATCAATTTAACTATTTACTGAATAGAATAATAATTATAAGAAAATTGAATACTTATATTTCATAAAAGTCGGGGTTTTACATCAATTGTCGAAAATGTCCCTTAGCAATTGGGCTAAAGATTGGTCTTTCAATTTAATTTCTTTGGGCTTCCTAATTAATTGCTTGGACCATGGAAGTAGCATAGCCAAATACTTTTAACCTATCTTATCCTAATTATATATTTAAGGTTTCTATCACCACTCTTTTAGAATTAAATACTTACTCAAGTCCATTTAATTTTATAACTCAATTAGAATTGTTTTAATTGGATTTTGGGTTTAAAATAAATAATAAATTGAGATAATAAAAATAATCTCTTAGGTTAGTATAAATTTTAAATACTAACAAATTTCAATACCTTAACCCTTAGGTTATTTAAGTAATGCACCTAAGGTATAATTAGGTTATGTAGCTTTTCTTTTGAATTCTATTTACATAATTAATAAATATACATATTCATACATACAATATATATTTATTTAACCATACACTTATTCCACATAAGTCATCACATATTCATTCACTATATGCCACAAAGTTTTCAATATCGTTAATATATTTATTTACAATGTGACTTAGAAATTCTTGGTTATTACATAGTATATATTATAAGTATGTATATATTTATTTATCATATAAGGAACAATGGAAAGGAAAAGCCTTGTAATCTAATTATATATATTAGGTATGAGAATTAATAACCTAAGTTTTATATTTATTAAAGAGTCCAAGTATTTAAATTATATACTAGAGAACTAGCCTAAGAGATTTATTTTATTATCTCAACCTATTAATTAGCAAGACTAATTGGGTTATGCAATTAAATTAATATGAGTAATTATTTAAAGTTCAAAGTAAGTGGACTAGAAACCCTAATTAAATACCAAGGGTAAAGAATTATATATGGTGGACTTATGCTAGCTATGTGGCCCAAAATAATTTAAATGAGAGCCCAAATAAATAATTTAATTGGCTCTAACCTTAGCCTGAATGAGATGGATCTTTTAAAAGCTAAAATGAGCAAATAAAGCATTTTAAGAAAATCAAAAATGGGATAAAGGATGGGGAAGAATACGGCTATATGGAGGAGAAGAGCAGATGGGTGTATCATTTTATTTGATATCATTTTCAAAGCTACTCACCCACTTCCTTAGCCCTTGTTCCCTACTTAAGTTGGCTTAATAATTTTGAGATCCACAAATTATGGGAAGGCAAAGAAAATGTGAGATTTTTAATGATATAATGTGTGTGTGTATATATATATATATATATATATATATATATATATATATTATATATATGTGTGTGTGTGTGTGTGTGTGTATATATATATATATATATATGTTATATCTATACATGTTTTTTGGGCTATAAATAGAGCTATTCTCATTTCTTAGCAAGGTTAGTTTTCATTTTATTTCTAAGTCTCCAAAAAGCTAAAGAGAGAAAATATTAGAAAGAGAGAAGGAGGGGGACGAATCACTAAGGAGGAAGAAGAGAGGTTGTTCATGCCTTCAAAATTCATAACATACTTTGGGAGAAGAAGGAGATGTGTCTCTAGATCCAAAAGGTTTAAAAGTTCTCTTATCTCAAACCCTAGTTAGCTTAATGCGTATATCTTTGCGGTTATTTTGAAAACAAGTTATGAGTTTATGTTCTTATACCATATGGTAGTAGATCTATGTGATATATGATGTTTCATGGTTGGATGAAGTTATTTTAAGTGTTGATGAGCTTTTATGGTAACAAAGAACAAAAACAGTTTTTACCCTAAGAACCTTAAAATTTCAGTCGACTTTGGAAAGCACCATTTTTGATCCATAAATTATTTTTGAGATCCGTCAAGAGTTATATCACTAGTAGAAAATCATAGAAAGACAACACTTAAAAAGATAACGTTTTTATAAAAAATATTGGGGTATTTTTTTACAATATTTTTTAACAAAACGTTATAGATACATATAAAAAAATGTTATGTATTTATAAGGGCAATTTTTAGTTTTAAAAATGATAACATTTTTATAAAAAAAATGTTATTTATGTAAAAAACACGGAGCAAGAAAAATGCGAAAGTGAATTTGAAATTAAAATAGAACGCCAGACTCTCTTGTAGCCCAATACCCTAGCCTTTCTTCTCTCTCACTCCCTACCTCCACAACCATCAGAAATGGCTGTCGCTGCTGCTCACCCCCTGGTTTCGATTCAAACCCTTGAATCTGACATGGCCACCGACGGCCCCGCCGCCACCAACTTCTCCCTTTATCGGACGTTATGAAGGCCCCAATCTGTCCCGATCTCGTCAATTCTGTCCACGCTCTAATGAGAAATAACTCTAGCCAGCCCTACGACGTCTCCAGAAATGCCGGCCACCAAACATGCCTTGAGCTCATTATATAATCTAGGGCTTTTATGAGCGTCTCTGTTGGATCTCAAACTGCTGCTAATGATACCTTTTTCTCAGATAAATCTAGGGCTTTTACGGTGTTGGTTGGCGATACCCATATCCTCCTATGCCTTCATCTTCATCAATTTCTTCATTTTCAATTGCGAATTTGGCGTTCAGGGTAAAAGAATATTTCAGCTCTGCAGTTTCTGTGATATTGGGGAATGTATTTTCGTCGATCTTATCCTTTTTCTTTGCATTAGGTGTGTTTTTTTCTTTCATGTTTATATTGTGTTGCTTTGCCTTAATTTCCCATGGTTATAAATTTATTTTGTAAGAATTAATATTATCTTAATTTGTTTTATGGGGGTGGGTTTGGTATAAATTGAAATTGGACCATTGTGGTTTTGTTCAATCATTTACCCTTTTCCTCATAATAAAAAAGATATGATATTTGCATTAGGGTTCGCAATTGCTGAATTTCTTCATCTTACAGCCTTGTTTTTAATTTTTTTCAAAAGAGATATTTGTGTTTGTTTAGGTTTCAAAGGTGTTGGATTTGAACATTTAACTTTTTTTACTTCATTTCTTTGAAAAATCTTGGATCTTGTTAAATTTTGAAGTAAATAAATGGAGTGGCTGCATTGATATTCTAGTAGTTGAAAATAATGAATGAAATGGTTTTCTTGCTGCAGTCGGTACTTTATTAGGGGCCTTGACTGGAGCTCTGATAGGCCAAGAAACTGAGAGTGAGTTTGTTAGATGGGCTGCAGTTGGAGCCATATCTGGTGTTGTTTTCTCAATTGAGGTCTTCGAATCATCTCTTATTCTGTGACATTCAGATGAGTCCGAGTTTCGCTGACTTTTATACCTGGTGAGCAACATTTCTATAGCTAACTGATTATGGATGGATTATATAGTTGATAGTTTGGCAAATCTGTCATTTCATAACTTGTATACAATTTTGGAAAACTTTTAGCTTAAATATAGAGCTTATGAAAACTTAAAAAAAATTACAGATTGATGTCATTGCAAGCCTGTTAAGTGGTAGACTTGTTCGTGAGCAGATTGGTCCAGCTATGCTAAGTGCAGTACAGAGTCAGGTAATTTTGTCATTTATTACATAATTTCTTAGTGTTTAAACCTCTCATAGCAGTGTCAATAGTTAGTTTCATTTCCTTACATTTTTACTTGCTAATTGATCAGATGGGTGCTGTTGAAACAAGCTTCGAGGAGGTATTACAACATTTTCGATGTTGGCAGGGCTAAAGGTTTGGCTGGAGATTCGGTTGAGAAAATCCCCAAGATCATAATCACTAGGGATAACAATATGGATGCATCTGGTGAAAAAGTTTATTGTTCAGTTTGCCTTCAAGTATTGCCATTATTGTTCATCTGGTTTACTTAGGATATAGGAGTATAATTGATTGATGGTAAAGAAAAACTCACTTTCTTTGTTTGACTGTTAATTATTCATCACATGTTTCACCTACCTTGCGTTGATAAGTGGCTGGTGAGACACGGTTCATGCCCATTATACAGACGGGATCTGTAATTGATGGGTTTGCTACAAATTACAATATAAGAAGAGTTCTTTTGTTATATTTTTATAGTTTACAGTATTAGGGGGCGCTATGTCAAGGAGGTAGATAAGGATATTATTTTAGTAGTGAAGATAAGAATATTCAAGTATATTAGGTATTACATAACTAGAGAGCTTAATTCATTATCAATTAAAATTACAGTAAAAGCAGGTGCTATATTTTTTTTTTTGCTCTGCAACTCCAATTAGGATAACTTTTGGGAGATGGGTGATACTGGACCTTGTGGACCTTGCACTGAAATACATTTTTTGAAAGATTGACTTCTATACTCCATAACAAGATGAGTAATTATGATACTGATGTGTTTTTACCCATCTTTAGTGTTATCCAAGAGGTAAGATGACTATGCAATGAATTTCTTCTTTTTGAAAGTATAAGACAGAACTCATTTTACTTATTCATTGTCGTAACAGGTGGTTTTTCAATGTAGTTGGAGACTCTAGGTGCCCAATATCTAACACTTGGTGGCAAACAGAGACCGTGGGCTTCATGGTAGATATTTCATTTCTTCACCTTTGTTATATTGTTCTGACTATCGCAACAATTGTTCAACTATTTCCATTTTTTGGGGTTCAGGTACTTGATGCAGGCTTATTTTCTGAAACTGTTTTGGACATGATAGAATTCTAGTACCATCGTCATTCTTATTTTCTACTTCTACTTCATTATCTTGTTCTTTCATATGAATGTAGCTTATCATAGTTGATGAGAAGGGTAATGAGATTGAAGGTGAGTGAAGTGGATATTTATGCGTTACAGGCTCTTGTCCTGGGGCATTTCGAACTCTTTACGGAGACCACGAAAGATATGAAACTACATACTTTAAAGTGTTCCCTGGCTATTGTTTTAGTTGTTATGGCTGCAGTCGGTAATATATTAAGAAATGTTATCATTGCCTTTCTTATCAATAATTGCTTTAAGTGTTGTACATTTAAACTTCTAATTATTGGAAGCCGTGCATGTTGGGTGGTTCTAGCAAGAATTAAATATTTGCTTCAGGGACAAGGATGGGTACCCCTGGCTCACTAGGAGAGTTGATGAAGTTATCAATGTTAGGTACCTTCTACTTATCCATAACAGGTCTAAATTTCACACAACTCACTAAAGAAGTCCAACACAGAAGTTATGTTCCTACATGCAGATATATGATTTTTTTCAGTTGACAACAATGCATTTTTTAGAATTTATATTCTACTCAAGTAATTATATTAGATGGACCAATTTATATATCCTCCATGATATCCTTACATAAACTGAAAAAAGTAGCAAATTCTCAAGGCGATAGACCGACATGATGTAAATTTTGAAGATTTTTCTAGATTTTGCTTCTTTAATTCTTTATTCATTCTAGAACATATACACTGGGCATTAGAGACAAAGCAGGCTCGCAGATTCTTGAAGTCATTTCCTAGTGCTAGGGGCAGGAAATTATTGGCCGTCTTGGAGGCGTCGCATAATGAAGGTATTCTTGTATCATGCAACACGATTCTTATGAATGGGTTTGCTTTTCTAAGCGTGCTCCGTCCCTTGAGCATTTCTAGTATATGAAGTATGTACTAGGGTTCACCCATATATTAATTACTCAGTGAGTACATCTTACTTATCCGAGTAAAAGAAAATCAGCACAAGTGACCTGGTAGTTTGAGAAGTTGAGTTTAAGATAATTTATAATGTTGATCCTTTCAACTTCTGTGGAAACAAATGGAACAACTTACGTATATACATCTTCAAGAAGTTCTTTAAAATATTTCTCTGTTGTTTCAAAACATTTTTCACTTTTTAAAATCAATTGTTGTGTTTCTCCAGTCCAACTAGATTCTGTTTTGTTGTGTGGCATTTTAGAATTCTTGACACCACCAACCACCTATTCGTTCTCAATTTTGTAGTAATGTCCTAGTTGACATGTTCATTCTTACATATATGTTTGAAGCTGTTATCTTGGGTTTCTAACATGTTACAAAGGAGGAGTTGGCAGCCAAGGAGGAGTTGGATGTCTTTAGAAAGCATGTGACAATATTTTGTTTAAACGTATTATATGATAGTTTGGTATTATTGGGATGCATGTAAACGAATTGTATGGTATTAATATTTTTTGTAATTGGTATATTTTGAATGTTTGATACATATTGGCTTTAAATAGATGACACATTCTAAACGTTGTATAAATGTGTTTAAACGTTGTATAAAGGTGTCAAACAGATAACACCCTTAAATACGACGTTTCTGTAAGATCTTCTACAACGTTTTTATGCTTTATCTATTTACTGTTTTGTAGTAGTGTATTTATGAGTTATCTAATGAACCCAACTAGAATCACTCAAAAATGTTAAACGAGCTAACCGTGGCGCGATTTTTAGCAAAACAGTTTCTGTCGGGAAAACCTAGAAAACCAAAAAATCCCCCTGGCTATATTTTTCCAAGGCCTGTTTTGGACAGTTTTAAGGCTTTAAAAATTCTGGTATTTCTGAGATGTTAATATATGACGTTAACTAGTTTCTATTCAAAGATGAACATTTTTCGATGTTGTAAGACGGAGTTATGGGCTATCAAAGAAAATGCGCTTTTAAAAGGAAAATGTTATAACTCAGAATCTATTGCTCAAAAAATTATGAAATATTTATTGGAGTTATTTTATGATGATATAAGGCTACCATATAAATTTCATAATTTTTGGATAACATGATAAGTTTTAAAAAATGTTGTGGTTTTTGACAGAAATAGCCTATTTAAAAATAGGAAATGAATTTAGAAAAATGCAAGAAAATTATTTTGTGACTAAAATATTATATATTGAATTTTTCCCGAAATTTGGTATTTTTAATACCTATGAATGAGTTAAGAATAATGGAAGAAATTAAGTTATATTAAGTCATAAAATTAATAATATGATTTTATTGACTAATGGTCATTAAGATAATGTATTAAGACCTTATAAGTGTAATTGGGTCATTTTTAATAAAATGTTATGTGAATGGCATGTTATGTTTGGTAAATGAATTAAATAATAAGAGATAAACAATTAAATTAAGTTGTTTATAAACAATTAAAATATTATTAAATGATTAATAATAATATTATTAATTGATTAAAATATTATTAAATAATTAATAATATTAGTTAATAATTAAAATATTATTAAATAATTAATAATATTATTAAATGATTAATAATATTAGTAATTGATTAAAATATTATTAGAGGATTAATAATATTATTAAATGATTAATAACATTAGTAATTGATTAAAATATTATTAAATAATTAATAATATTAGTAAGTAATTAAAATATTATTAAATGATTAATAATATTTATAAATGAATAAAATATTATTAAGTGATTAATAATGTTAGGAGGTGGATATTATTAATAATATTATACAAGAGTTAAGATAGTTATTAAGTGATAGTAATATTATCAAAGGACGATAATATTACTAATGAGTTAAAGTGTTATCTAATGTTTGTTTATGTGGTTAAATGTTAGACAATTTATTATAGAGTACTAGTATTATGATCAAAATGTGTTATGCTAATTGAAAGATCAATGATAGGTCTTTTCATAAGAGGATAAATTAGATTGCGTAGCAGTAATCAGCGAAGCATGCAAGTTTTCTAACTCAAACCTGAGTTATTATTTTTCAAAGCATGTTAGTAGATTAATTATTGTCGATTATTTCACTTCAATGATTATTGATATTCGCACTTAGTGTAAAATTTTTATATTCAGACTTGTATCTCTAAGTGGTTTAATATTTGAAAATTATTCCACCTCGATGTTATTATTGTTTATTGCACTTGTGTGCCTTTGACGCTTTGTTTCATTATTGAACTGTGAAGCAATTTAAGTTATGTTATTCATGAACTGTTTATGAACTAGGTCTAGGCTAGTTGTATCAGCTAAACCGAGCATGTTTAAATTTGTTAATTTAAATACGTTTTACAAAGTTGTTCCAAACCAGTTGTTGGTGCGGACTCTTAGACGGAAAAAAAGAATAATTTGTATTAAGGCATTATATCGAAAAATGAATATTTGCCATTTTATTAAGTATTATGCATATTCGCTGGGTATGAAATGTTGATCCCCTTGATTACCAAAACCTATTAAAAGTTCTAGTTTAATTACTAATAAACCTTCGTAGATTTTCATGGTCATTGTTGACCACTCAACAGTATTGATTCAATCTTTCATATATTGAAACTTGATTCTCATTCTTTCACAATTATATATATTGTTGAAACTTCGAAGTTTAATTATTTTTCAATCATGATATATTGTTCTTGTATTTAAACTTGTTCAGCAAAGTAGTTGCTCATTCTTGCTATATAATAATATTATTTTAGTTAAGCTAGAGTGTTCGAAGAAAGATAAAGGCAAATGAAAAGTCCAAGAGTAGTTTAATGTGAACGTTTAACAATTTTATTATCATTATGTAAATTAAATATGTAAACATTTTAAGTTGTTAAGCTATGTATTAAGTTAAAGTTAGTAGATCTTGGGATTGTTATACAACCACTTTGGAATGAACAATGTATGTTTATATATTCCTTGTTAGTTATAGAATGTGTATAACGATGTTGGATCGTAAGCACCATACCCGAGGTTGAGGAACCCAGATTTGGGGGCATCACAACATCTAACCATAAAGCATCATCTAACATATAGATCTACTACCATTAGGTTTAAAAATATATATACTCATCATTTGTTTCCAAAATAACCACATAGATTCACATAAATCTAGTTAGGGTATAGAAAACTTTTGAACCTTCTTGTCTTGGATGCACTCTTTCTTCTCCTTCCAAAGTATGTGATGAAGTTAGATGACCCCCCCCCCCTTCTTCTCCTATTTTTAATTTTCTTTTAAATGTTTTAAATAACCTTCTAATCTTCTATAAAATCTTCCACAATTTGGGTCAAAGTTTGGGCCATTTACTACACACATTTGGGCTACCATTTAAATTATTTGGGCCACATAAACTAACACATGCCCAACACATTAATCACATTACCCTTTTTATTTAATTAGGATTACTAGTCCACTTACATTGGACTTTAATTAATTATACTCATTAGTTTAATAATATAATCCAATTAGACTTGCTATAAAATAAGTTAAGCTATTAAATAGGTTTAGATATTAAATTAAATCACTTAGATAGTCCACTAGTAAGTAATTAAATACTTGGAATCTCTCCCAATTAGCTTCGCATTAGGGCTTGACAACTAGGTTTACTTCCTTAACGTCTTTTGTTTACTCACTTATTCATTTAATTGTTCATTTGACTTCTGAAAATTAACTTTTTCATGCATACAGTTGATTCCTACTAAAATTGACATTCTTTACATCATGGATATATCCATTTCTTCAAATTCATCTCCGAATTCCAAGTTTAACTTTTCTCCATAAAAGTCAATAGTTGACTTTGACCAAAAAGTCAATAGTTGACTTGACACATTTTGTGTTTACAGTCGTTTCTTACTAAACTTAACGTTCCGGACTCAACCAAACAGTCTACGCTTCAAAATTTTATTCCAAACTTCAAGTTTGAGTTTTAGTTTGCTTCCTTTTATTGTTAATCATACTAGCCAATCACTTATTGATTATTATTCATTTCATTTGCCATTCAATGCCAATATTCAAGCTATATTAATTCATAAAATAGTTTTATCTTGATTCTAATATCCTTAACTTAGTTCATTATATTGGTTTATCTTTTAATCCCTTATTTATTATTTTCTTTCCCACTTACAAGGATTCCAACTTGGAATCACTACTACCGAAAGGTTCTAGTTTAGTTTACTACTAAACTCTTACACAATTTCTCTCATCGATTAACTTTATCGAATTTCCTTAACATATGTATTATTTACTACCTATTTCCTTTATCTTTTGCTATCCAATTCGTGGACATAAATCTATACTTAGCCCAAGTCTTAGTGGACTTGCTTCGGCTCATGACTACCTGTTATTTTTAGGTATTAACTTTTTGTCAGAATCTCTCATAAATTCATGTATAACTTTTATTCTTTTATACTCTCTTATGATTGTCAGTGTGACATAATACATTCTCTTAATTACAAAACTTCATACATCACAATATTCTCACTTCTTTCTTCATCTTCTCATTTCTTACTATTCAAAATTTCTATCATTCACATTTATTTCTCTTTACATTCTTTCAAACATCAAATTGTATAGGTTCTTAAAAATTATAATCATTCCTCTACTTTTAATCTATGTTTTAAACTTTAACCTTTATTTAATCATTCAAGATCTTGTTTACAAGTCTTATAAATATTTGGGATATCACACTATCACCATATATTAAAATAAATATACTTAACTTATTATTACGATAATGTCATTTACTTCATAAAAAAATATTTTTCTTTTGCGGTGTGACCCCTTAGGTTCTCCATATTAAACCAGTTGTAAATAAATCAATTAAAATAATTCTAATTGTCGACGTCGGGATTTTTATTTGTCCCTTTTCGTTACCTGTTCTTTTGTGTTCTCATGTTATGTGAGATTTGTTTGAAAAAACAAGTGAAAAAGGTCTGACATGTATAATGTCGATGATGGACTATTAAGAGTCGCCAGTTGGTTTTTTAAATGGTTGTACCAACACAACCGAGAAAAGGTTTGCACATTGACCCAGTGATATGACACTGCTAAACGGGTATGTGAAACCGAGATTCATTAGGGTCCGGGGACTTGCTTATGCAGAGGGAAGGTGTTAGGCACCCCCCCGACATCCGTGTTGCCACGGTGACAGCCACTTTTCCAGAAACTGTTATATGAATGTGTGTGTGTGTGTGTGTGTGTGTGGGTCAATGTGCTATTATTTGGAAGTAGTGCGAGGCCTCGTTCGCACCTATACACACAAGGTTTGAATTTATGTAAAAATTCAGTTTTAAACAAGATATAGCAGTGATGTTTGGTAAAAGAGGTTTTTCAAACCCTTATGCTCAATAGTAATTGAGACCTTTTACACTATAACGACCCCAAAATCCATACAATTTAAATCTTGACTTCGGTCGTTAACCACACATTCAACCTCTAATTTTACATCATTATTCAATATTAAAATCACTAAAATTGCGGAATATTTAAAACTTTTATACATTTCCTTCTTTATTGCCCTAAATCGTAACCTTTACATACCATGTCTTTGATTCAATCTTATATCATGAATCGTTACAACAAAATGACTATACAAAGTCTTACATCATAACTAAATATCCATATACATTGGATAGCTCAACTTACAATTCAACAACATGTTACGTTCAAAATATGAAATACATTTCTCATGAAACATAAGTAATCTTCGTGAATATAGATCTCTATAACTCACTTAGCACATATCTTTACCTTAAAATCTTGACCTGCAAAAGTGGTTATTTGCAAGAGTGAGCTCGACAGTCCAGCAAAGTCTAACAGTTTTCATGCATCACATAGCATATAATAACATGCTCGATATACATCTCATAATAATTAAAATAACATGGCATACATGCTTTAATCCATATAGTAAAGATAAAGATTGAGTTCCTTACTCAATCATCATTATTCAACCAAAATAATGCAGTCATAAATTGACTTAACACTTCATGATTACAACTTGTATAACATATCATGCAATTTAAAACAGTTCATCAAGTCCATGTAGAAAATAGGAACTGAAAGACTTGCCTTGATCGTTATTTATAAATAACAGTTTAACAGCTTACAGTTATCTGTACTTCACGTGCCCTACACAATTATATAATCATACACATCAATTATTAGTCACATAACAACACATATTAATTGTAATGTAAACTCTACTATACGTCTCATAACCCTTCCTATCATAAATACATAATGTTCAACTTAATTGTGTTAACTTTCAACTTATATCTCACTGTATTTCATATTCGCAGTTCATTCAAGTGCTTAAGTCTTGCTAGGACTACTTATTAGTTTTATATTAAATACATTCCATATCTTATAATATTCATTTCAATTGAATGAAAACACTTTTTAAGTTCATTAACACTTGGCACGACGTTTCGACGTTCATTCGTCACACGCCCGATTTGGCTCTCTTGTGTATGCTTACTTTGCTTTTATAACTTATCTAATACATTATTTATTAATGTTAAGCATTATTATATTTACTAATATTCATGATTTGTAACTTAGGACATCATCTTTTATGGTCAGGAGCACTACACATGCATATGTGCATGCCCGACGCCCTCTGTTTGCCTCCGAAAACACTATAGTCCTAAAGATGACCATTTTGACCCATCCTAATGACCTCAAATTGAAAACCTTAAAGAACAAAAGTTGTAGGTCTATTTGTCCTCGTTCCGGATCATCTTGAATCACCTCGTTCTGGTCTACAGGAGGTCAAAACTGTCCGACTCAGACTATAATTCTGGCGCTGGGGCACGAGGACTAAGCTAGCCAGTGGCATTGGGGCGCAAAATTTGACGCTGGGGCACGAATTTCAGCACTGGGGTGCTAATTTCAGCGCTGGGGCGCCGAAACTTGCAGAACCCAACCCCATCGGAGAACAGAACAACTAATTTATGTCTATTTAACACTACTAACATCTAAATTAACATGCTAACTTATATAAATTACACATATACACACTACCCAACATGCATATACTAGTTTAAACCACTAAACAATAATTATAGAAAACTTAAATCATTGTACGCACTGTTTTAAAAACCAAAACTCCATTATCAATGTTTGACAAGGTTTAACACTGTAAACCACAATTAATCATCACATTCATTCCTTTGAACTAAGTTCTCATTGACTTCTTACCTAACTAACATACATAATGTTCAGTAAGTTCATAAACAACCAATTGCAGATAATTATATTATATCAATTTTGATACTCTACAACCCACGTTTCCTACATGTATGTTCACTGAAAAAAACAATTTCCTTTCTTTTCTTTTCTTTTTGAATGTAATCTAGCATACAACACATATACCCATACAGACATACTAGTGATACAATTACAATTATAATTTCACATATTATCATAACCAATTATAAAATATTGTTACAGACAATCTTTATAAAAACCTTGTACACAGTGAATAAACTTGAAGAACACAGAGACTTAAAAACATATATATATATATATATATATATATATATATATATATATATATATATATATATATATATATTAAGGTTTTAAAACATACCTTTTGTTGTTAAGAAATTCTTGTTAACCCTTAGAAAAGCTTGAAGAATTTCGAGACTTGTCGTTCTCTGTGACGCCCCCAAAATATGTATATATCACCTATTCTGAGTCGCCAAATACATGGTACAAAATTCAAAAACAACTTAATTATACAACAGTCGTGTAAAATAAGACTAAACATATGATGTGAGTTTTAATACAAATATTGTCAGATATACAATATACAAACTCAATGAGGTCCTCATTACATTTATTATCACACTATTACATAGAATAGTGAGGACTACTAATGCTATCATCTGGTCCATCACTCCGTTTCCCGACTCGTCCCAAATATATTCTCATTTCCTAAAGAGAATAGTGAAAGAAAGGATGAGCTCAACTAGCCCAGTAAGAAATATTATGACCAAGATAATGCAGAATAAATTATCATTAGCCTTAAACAGTGTTTAACTGATACAATATAACAAACATCAAGTTTAACAGCAGTGGAACAAGAAACCCATTAGAAGAGTCAAGTAGAGAATAAAATCTACTATCTTCTATGATTTAAAAGGTTTTTCATGACTTTTATCGCTGGGACTCAGCTTAATAAATAATCCACATCATCAAATCACCCCTGCACTACGGCCAAGGATATTATTTAGTATCACGACCACAATTATCCATGCACTACGGGCCAAGAATATTTGTGTATTCATTAATGGTCATGATCATGCCAACCACTATCCATCAATGCACTATGGGCCAATGAGGACTTTTACAACATCATTTGTAACATTACGGTTATGATTATATCGAATAATCCCTGGTCATAATCATACCAAGTCCATCCATGCACTACAGGCCACAGATGACTTTCAGCAGAATATAAACATGAGGATGATGACAATGATATAAGACTTCAATAAAACAAGTTCAAGAATTAATTTATCCAGGAACCAACAACGTCTAAATTGTCAACATGATACTGTTTTGTAGAGTAAAATTCAAGAATGCTCAGAAGAATATTTTCATGAAAAGATACTGGATGAAGCGCAAATATCAAAGATATTCCACTAATTTCATGGAGTATAAAAGCCAAAACTTTAACCAACTGAGTATAATAAAGAATGGAATAACAAAAGAATTCACCAAGATTGTTTATTCCAATAGAAAAATAAATAGTGGAACCAGGTGATGCGTAAATCCACCGACAGGATATTCCGACAGAATAATAAATAATGGAACCAGGTCCGGCGTAAATGCACATACAAGATATTCTGACAGAATAATAAATAATGGAACCACGTCCAGCGTAAAGCACATACAGGATGTTCCGACAGAATAATAAATAATGGAACCAGGTCCGGCGTAAAGCACAGACATGATGTTCTGACGGAATAATAAATAATAGAACCAGGTCCGGCGTAAAGCACAGACAGGATGTTCCAACAGAATAATAAATAATAGAACCAGGTCCGGCGTAAAGCACAGACAGGATGTTCCAACAGTATAATAAAAATGTAATAACAGAAGAATTTCACCAAGTATAGGGTAGCCCGCGTATACAGGTTATTCCAACAGAATAATATAGAATGGAATAACATAAGTTCTCTTCATGAATAAGAAAGAAAGAATACTCTTTACGAGTACAACAAATAATATCCCTTATCATAAAAGAAACTTGATATCGGAGTAGTGAAGTAGCAGAATACTTTTCTTCTTTCTCTCTATAGTTTCTCTCTCTAGAGTCTCAGTGAATTCGTAAGAAAATAATGAAGGAATGAGCTTCTATTTATAGAAAAATGGACTGCATAGTAACTAATTCATGAACGTTCTAGATTGATTTACTTTAATCTGACGGTCCATATTTAAAGCAAAATCTTTTAAATAAAATACAATATATTCTATTTATAATATAATAAAACGAATAACTTTATAAAAGATTTTGCTATACAAATACTATACAGGCACTATGCAAATACTATGCATAATAAAATATAATATATTCTAATTATTGTCTAATAAAACAGATAACTTTATAAAAAGTATTCTGTTTTATATAAAAAGATTTTACTATTAGCCTAATAAAACGAATAACTTTATAAAAGTATTCTGTTTTATATAAAAAGCTTTTCTATTTTATTACATTAATAATACCAATAAAACAAAACTGAGTGACTTATCACGTAAGCATCAATAATCAATACCGTGTGCTACTATGCAACCATGCGTATTACTGTACTTTTACTACCGAGTAGTTCAACAGTATTAATGGTAAAACTTCCGCCGTTATTTTCATAAAGTATTTTTGTTGTTTTCTCAATCCAACAATAATTCTGTTGTGGGGTCCACCAATGATTGTGTCGTCGTACGAATATTCCCTGTTAAAACGAATATTCCCCGACCAATCGAATATTATATAGCAACTTGCGTACTTTGCAAAATTTATAAATATTACCCATAACTATAACATTATATCAATTTTACTCCATAATATTAAAAAATGATATTTATAGAAAATTCATATTTATTTATAAAAGTTGGGGTCTTACAACCTCCCCTTCTTATGAAATTTCACCCTTGAAATTAGGATACGTACCTAGTATATCGAAGAGGTAAGGATAACTTGACTTCATTTCAAATTCTAACTCCCAGGTCATTTCCTCAACATCGTGGTTTCTCCATAAAACTTTAACTTGAGGTATAACCTTGGAGCGTAGAATATGTTCCTTCTTATCCAAGATTTGAATAGAAACCTCTTCATATGTTAAATCTTCCGCTATTTCGTCCAGTTCTAACTCAATAATGTGGTTTGGGTCTTCCACGTATTTACGTAACATGGATATGTGAAAAACATTATGAACACGAGACATACTTGGCGGTAAAGCGAGTCTATATGCCACAGTTCCTACTCGATCGAGGATTAAAAATGGGCAAATGAATCGAGAATTGAGCTTTTCTCTCTTTTCAAATCTCGTAACTCCTTTCCATAGAGCAACTCGTAACAACACATGATCTCATATATCAAATTCCATGTCCTTTCGATGAAGATCAGCATAACTCTTTTGTCGATCTTGTGCGGTTTTTATATGTTGTCGAATCGTTTGAATCTTTTCCATAGTCATACGTACCAACTCCGGTCCCAACAACGTTGCTTCACCCACCTCATCCCAGCATACTGGAGAATGACACTTTCTTCCATATAACGCCTCGAATGGAGCCATGTCAATACTTGTTTGATAATTGTTGTTGTAGGAAAACTCCACCAATGGTAAGAACTTATCACAACTTCCCAAGAAGTTAAGGACACAGAGTCTTAATAAATCTTCAAGTGTTTGAATAGTCATCTCTGATTGGCCGTCCGTCTGGGGATGATATGCCAAACTAAATCGTAAATCCGTGCCCATAGCTTTTTGCAAACAAACCCAAAATCGTAAAGTGAATCTTGTGTCTCGATCAGAAACTATGGATACTGGCATACCATGTAGTCTTACAATCTCGTTTATGTACATACGAGCAAGACGTTCAAGTGTATAAGTTTCTCGTATTGGTAAGAAATGAGCAGACTTGGTCAATCTATCAATAATGACCCAAATTGCATCAATGCCTTGAGAAACCTTGGGAAGACCAGTAACAAAATCCATGGTAATGTGCTCCCACTTCCATTCTGGAATTTCAAGTGGTTGCAATTGACCTTTTGGTACTTGATGCTCCGCTTTGACTCGTTGACAAGTTAGACACCTTGAGATAAACAGCGCTATCTCTCTCTTCATATTGCTCCACCAAAATGTATGATGAAGATCACGATACATTTTGGTACTCCCTAGATGGATTGCAAACGGTGTGTTGTGCGCCTCCATCATGATTTTATACTTGAAATCAGGGTCGTTAGGAACACAAAGTCTGAAGTTGACTCGAAGTATTCCTTCTTCATCGATTCTTGCTTCCGGCATAGCACCTTCTTGCACTTTCTTCCTCATACGCATCAGCTCCAAGTCTGTAGCTTGAGCAGCCTTAACTTTATCAACTAAAGTTGGTTCTACTCGTATATTCGCCATCATCACATGTGTTCCTGGAGTCTTTAATTCTATCTCCATACTTTGCAAGTCACACAAATGGGCCTTTGCGTTGACAATATCGCACTCGTACTTACATATGATTTTCTACTCAATGCATCAGCTACCACGTTCGCTTTTCCAAGATGGTATTGGATGGTATGATCATAATCTTTCAACAGTTCCAGCCAACGTCGTTGTCGCATGTTGAGTTCCTTTTGAGTGAAGAAATATTTGAGGCTTTTATGATCCGTAAAGATCTCCACTTTCTCCCCATACAAGTAATGCCTCCAAATTTTAAGTGTGAAGACAACAGCTGCCAACTCTAGATCATGAGTAGGATAATTCCTCTCATATTCTTTGAGTTGTCTTGAGGCATAGGCTATGACTTTCCCATGTTGCATGAGAACACATCCCAACCCTTTGCCCGAAGCATCACTGTAGATGACAAATCCCTCCGAGCCAGATGGTATTGTCAGAATAGGTGCTGAAATGAGTCTCCTCTTGAGTTCTTGAAAACTCTTCTCACATTCTTCGCTCCAACTGAACTTTATATCTTTCCGAGTCAACTGAGTTAATGGAGTAGCGATTCGAGAAAATCCTTCCACGAATCTCCGATAATAACCAGCTAAACCGAGAAAGCTACGTACTTCGGTCACTAATTTAGGTTGCTCTCAGCTTTGAATTTCTTCAATCTTTGTCGGGTCAACAGATATTCCATGACTTGATACTACGTGCCCAAGGAATGCTACTTCATCAAGCCAGAACTCGCATTTCTTCAACTTGGCATAAAGCTTGTATTCACGAAGCTTTTGGAGTGTCAGCCTCAAGTGTTGCTCATGATCTTCATGGCTTTTGGAATAAATAAGGACGTCATCAATAAAGACGACCACAAAGTGATCCAAATATTCCTTGAATACTCGGCTCATTATATCCATGAAGGCAGCAAGAGCATTAGTCAATCCAAAAGACATGACTAAGAATTCATAATGCCCGTACCGAGTTCTGAAGGCAGTCTTTGGAATATCCTCAGTTCTAACCTTCAGCTGATGATATCCAGAACAAAGATTGATTTTTGAAAAGAATTGTGCTCCTTGCAACTGGTCAAACAGGTCATCAATACGTGGCAATGGGTACCTATTTTTGATGGTGACATGATTCAACTCCTGATAATCAATACAAAGTCGCATACTCCCATCTTTCTTCTTCACGAATAGAACAGGAGCACCCCAAGGAGAAGTACTAGGATGAATAAAGCCAAAGTCTAACAATTCTTGCAGTTGGGTCTTTAACTCCTGAAGTTCAATAGGAGCCATTCGATATGGGGCTTTGGAAATGGGTTTTATACCGGGTTCAAGGTCAATACAAAATTCAATTTCACGCTGAAGTTTTTCAGGGAATATGTCAGGAAATTCATTAACAATAGAAATATCATTCAAAACTGAAGTATTTTTGTTTAGATCCGTGACATGAGCTAAGAAAGCTTGACATCCGTTTTTCAATAAACGAATAGCTTTATGGCTTGAGATGACAGTGATTGATTTTAATGGTTTGGTTGTTTGAATTCGCATAATAGGTTGATTCGGAATATGAAAGCTAACAACCTTACGAAAACAATCAATTTTTGCATGATGAGTAGTTAACCAATCAATCCCTAGAATTACATCAAATGCAACTATTTTCAATGAAATAAGATCGACAGGTAATGTGAGGGTACCGATTTGAACCAAACAAGACTTATAAATAGTGGATGTAATGAAGGTTTCTCTCAACGGAGTTTCCACAGATAAGTCAAAGTCTAATTTCTCCGGAGTTAAATTTAATCGTTGAGCGCAAATAGGAGAAATAAAAGAATGGGTAGAATCGGTATCAAATAAGGTATAGACTTCACTAGAGTTTATGATAAGCTTACCCGTGATGACCTCGTTCGGGTTCCTTGCTTTCTGGGAGGTCACAACAAACGCTCTCCCTTGCACTTCCGGTTTTGACTTTTCTGGGACGTCCTTTGGTGCCTCCCTCCTAGTTGAACCTGTCTTCAGTGAACGACAAAATCGGGCTAGGTGACCTTCTCTTCCACAATTATAACATGCTTTGGACGACATCGCGCAGTTTGGACTGATATGTCCTTCCCCTCCGTATTCGAAGCATATGATAGGTGGTCGTTCTCCTTCCTTAACCACGGGTGCTGGTGCTAACGTCTTTCCATCATTGTTGAATCTCCTCTTCTTGAAATGTTCATTCTTATTATTTTGGCCATGATTACCACCGAAGTGGTTACCATTTCTAGCCTGCTGATTCCCTCCACGCTTGTTGTCACCGCTTCGATGACTGCTTTCACTGGTATTATTATTTTGCCGGTTGCTCTCTTTTGGTTGCGTTGACTCGTTATCGCGCTCCACTAATTGAGCCCTATTTACAACATCTGAATACAAACACAATTTATGAGAAATAAGATGTTGACGTAGCTCCGGCTTCAAACCTCTTAAAAACATCTGCGTCATTCTCTCTTCATTATCCACCAAGTGGGACGTAAATCGGGACAGCTCGGCAAACTTAGCTTCGTACTTCGACACGGTCATATTATTCTGCTTCAACTTGACGAATTCTACCTCTTTCATGTGACGAATACTTTCGGGAAATTACTTGTCATTGAATAGTTCCTGGAACTTCTCCCAAGACATCTTTAGTGCGGCAGGTTAAGTACGCTTTACAGATTTTCACCAGTAATCTGCCTCTGCCCGCAACATGAAGGTGGCAAGGCGAACCTTTTGCTCCTCGGAGCATCCCAAGACATCAAATATCTTGTTGATCTGTTTAATCCACGTCTCCACCATAAGTGGTTTTGGCTCTCCAAAAAACTCCGGTGGTCCCAGTTCTTTAAACTGCTTGGCGGTGACCGTCCGAGACTTGCCATTATTTCCACCTGCATTTTGGACAGGAGCCGCTCTCGCCTGTTGTTGCATGAATTGCATAAAGCCTCTGAACATTCTATCATTCATCATTTGGTCAGTGTTGTCGTTTGCATGAGGATTGTTGCCTTCCTGATGCACATTATCCTGATTATTAATATGTGGTGAATCAACGGTCGCCTGTGCTCCATTGCTATTCTCAACATTCTCGGATATCATTTTTAAATACAACCATAAAACAAGGGTTAAATAACATATCACATATTATCTCTATACTCTGACCGACCATTTAAATACCAAATAACCTTAGGTAGGTCATACTAGAGAAGGAATTCCCTGTCTCTCCCCTCCTAGTTCTAGTCTCACATCTTAGACAGGGATCATATCCCTAAGCTCTGATACCAACTGTGACACCCCCAAAATAGGTATACATCACCTATTTTGAGTCGCCAAATACATGATACAAAATTTAAATACAACTTAATTATACAACAGTTGTGTAAAATACGACTAAACATATGCTGTGAGTTTTAATACAAATATTGTCAGATAGATAATATACAAACTCAATGAGGTCCTCATTACATTTATTATAACACTATTACATAGAATAGTGAGGACTACTAATGCTATCATCTGGTCCATCACTCTGTTTCCCGACTCGTCCCAACTATATTCTCATTTCCTGAAGAGAACAGTGAAAGAAAGGGTGAGCTCAACTAGCCCAATAAGAAATATTATGACTAAGATAATGCAGAATAAATTATCATTAGCCTTAAACAGTGTTAAACTGATACAATATAACAAACATCAAGCTTAACTACAGCGGAACAAGCAACCCATTAGAAGAGTCAAGTAGAGAATAAAATCTACTATCTTCTATGATTTAAAAGGTTTTTCATAACTTTTATCGCTGGGACTCAGCTTAATACATAATCCACATCATCGAATCACCCCTACACTACGGTCAAGGATATTATTTAGTATCACGACCACAATTATCCATGCACTACGGGCCAAGAATATTTGTGTATTCATTAATGGTCATGATCATGCCAACCACTATCCATCAATGTACTACGGGCCAATGCGGACTTTTACCACATCATTTGTAACATTACGGTCATGATTATACCGAATAATCCCTGGTCATAATCATACCAAGTCCATCTATGCACTACAGGCCACAGATGACTTTTAACAGAATATAAACATGAGGATGATGACAATGATATAAGAATTCAATAAAACAAGTTCAAGAATTAATTTATCCAGGAACCAACAACGTCCAAATTGTCAACATGATACTACTTTGTAGAGTAAAATTCAAGAATGCTCAGAAGAATATTTTCATGAAAAGATACTGGATGAAGCGCAAATATCAAAGATATTCCACTAATTTGATGGAGTATAAAAGCCAAAACTTTAACCAACTGAGTATAATAAAGAATGGAATAACAAAAGAATTCACCAAGCATGCGATAGATCGCACAGACTGGTTATTCCAACAGAAAAATAAATAGTGGAACCAGGTCATGCGTAAATGCACAGATAGGATATTCCGACAGAATAATAAATAATGGAACCAGGTCTGGCGTAAACGCACAGACAGGATATTCCGACAGAATAATAAATAATGGAACCAGGTCCGACATAAAGCACATACAGAATATTCTGACATAATAATAAATAATGGAACCAGGTCCGGCGTAAATCACAGACAGGATGTTCCGACAAAATAATAAATAATGGAACCAGGTCCGGCGTAAAGCACCGACAGGATGTTCCAATAGAATAATAAATAATGGAACCAGGTCCGGCGTAAAGTATAGACATGATTTTCCAACAGAATAATAAAAATGTAATAACAAAAGAATTTTACCAAGTATAGGGTAGCTCGCGTATATAGGTTATTCCAACTGAATAATAAAGAATGGAATAACAGAAGTTATCTTCATGAATAAGAAAGAAAGAATACCCTTTACGAGTACAACAAATAATATCCCTTACCGTAAAAGAAACTTGATATCAGAGTAGTGAAGTAGCAGAATACTTTTCTTCTTTTTCTCTATAGTTTCTCTCTCTAGAGTTTCAGTGAATTCATAAGAAAATAATGAAGGAATGAGCTTCTATTTATAGAAAAATGGACTGCATAGTAACTAACTCATGAACGGTCTAGATTAATTTACTTTAATCTGATGGACCATATTTAAAGCAAAATCTTTTAAATAAAATATAATATATTCTATTTATAATCTTATAAAACGATTAACTTTATAAAAGATTTTACTATGCAAACACTATGCAGGCACTATACAAATACTATGCATAATAAAATATAATATATTCTAATTATTGTCTAATAAAACAGATAACTTTATAAAAGAATTCTGTTTTATATAAAAAGATTTTACTATTAGCCTAATAAAACGAATAACTTTATAAAAGTATTCTGTTTTATATAAAAAGCTTTTCTGTTTTATTACATTAATAATACCAATAAAACAAAACTAAGTGGCTTATCACGTAAACATCAATAATCAATACCGTGTGCTACTATGCAACCATGCGTATTACTGTATTTTTACTACCGAGTAGTTCAACATTATTAATGGTAAAACTTCCGTCGTTATTTTCATAAAGTATTTTTGTCGTTTTCTCATTCCGACAATAATTCTGTTGTGGGGTCCACCAATGATTGTGTCGTCGTACGAATATTTCTTATTAAAATGAATTTTCCCCGACCAATCGAATATTATATAACAACTTGTGTACTTTGCAAAATTTATACATATTACCCACAACTATAACATTATATCAATTTCACTCCATAATATTCAAAAATGATATTTATAGAAAATTCATCTTTATTTATAAAAGTTGGTTACATTCTCTTACTTCTCTCTCTGAGACTCTCTCTCAAAATCTATGAAACTTTCTTTTAGCAGAAAACTCTTTTCTTAGACTCAACGTAAACCCAAAAACTCAACTGATAGCCAAAGCCAAACTGATATGCTATAATAATACGCACACTTAATATATCAGTTACCAAATAAACGTATAGACTATTGATTATTTTGTTTATTTTATTAATAATTTAAAATTTAAAAGAAATCCAAAAGTCATAGGGCTTTGTTTGGTAAAATTATTTAAAATTAAAGACTTAATATATTTAAGCCTTATTTAGCAAAATAAATTAAAACTACTTTAATTTGTTTTAATAACCACTTATAATATAGTTATTTGTCACACTTCTAATTAATTAAGTTTTCATACTTAATTTAATTGATTCTAAATAACAATTCATTGCATACTATAATAATTTATTTAATCACTATAAACTCTCTAACTTAATTATTAAATTAAATTAGATTACTATTTCAAAATAATTACTTTCCTTAACTCCTTAATTATTTATTAAACAAATAATTAACCAAATCAAATCGAATCAATTAAACAAATATTTATTCAACGATAAATACATCAATTAAATATTTATATAATTAAATAAATATTTAAATATTATAATTAAAAATCTGGATTGTTACATCATTTCCTCCTTACAAGGATTATGTCCCCAGAATCACAACTCAAACCACTCATTCGTTACAATATTCCCTACTTACAAAGATTTTGTCCCCAGAATCGAAGACACCAATTAAACAAATAACTTAGAGTAATCTTTCATCATTTTATCTAAATATAGGTTTTATATTTCCTACTACATTCATTACTTTAACAAATTCTAGGTTTCATTTCATAACTTTCACTTGAACTCAATTATATTTGAGTATTATATATCTTTTAACCCATTCATTTCTTTTTCTAAGGATTGTTATCATCAACACTCGGGATATTACATTCACCATTTCTTCTAAGAATTTCGTTCTCGAAATTTTATTTATTAATCTTTATTCATTCAATCTATCAAAGTAGATTTTACACTAATACTTTATTCATTCATTTGATTCTATAACAACTTCTTTCCACAAAGATCATTTTACAATTATTAACTTTTCTATTAAAAGTTTTACATTATTCTTTGATAACTCATCTACTTCTAACTTCAAAATCTCTTTTCTCACTTAATCAACACATTCATCATTCAGTGTCGCATTCTACGACTTACTTCTTTCTAAGGAATACTTTCCTTTTTCACTTCCATCTTGCAGAATAACAAGAATCTTTCACAATTGTTCAACAATTGGGAAGTAGTATGAATAACTCAGGAATTTAAAAGATTCTAAATCATGCTGAGGGGTCATAAGACCGTGAACTCTTCTCTGGGTTTAATAGTGCTTCACTCCCAGTTCTTCACACTTTAAACCCTCTTTGGCAGAATGTTTATCAATCAAAAAGACTGGAAACACCCTCTACTCGTACACTAGGTGGCCAACATATTGTACCACTACGTTGGGCCGCAACGTAGTGTTTTGTAACAGCTATATGCGTTACGCTTGGTACTTAGGGTGTTAAGCCCTTCATACAATGTATGGTGCACAAATATTTTAACGCAAAGTGTAAACTAAGTGAAACCTCTAATAAAAGAGTTGTTTATCTCAGAATTTAGAGTGCAAGCATTCAACTGAGGGTCTAATGACCACGAACCATGTCCACAGTTATAAGTAATCTTTCAACTTTAACTTTAACAGTCATACGACTATAAGGACTCTAAGGTACTCAGGGGATCAATCGTTCGTACATGTATTGTGCACAAACATTTCAGCACAAAGTATAAAACTAAGTGCAACCCCTAATAATAGGGTTGTTCATCTCAGCTTTTCAACATCTAAATCCGCACCAAAATAATTTGGTTTGGCATAACTTCTCAAGAAACTCTTGAATTTCATGAACATCTTTCAATATTTTTCTAACTGAATCAAATAGCATAGACCTCTACAACAATTCGAACATCAACCGAAATATACATATACATACATACATATGTATTCTCATATCTTAAAGAAATCTCAAAAATCTTTTTATGACGTCATGATACCGCACTGTATTTACAATCTGTTGAGGATTCCATCATTTGGTAATTTTATCATACTACATCATAACATAGTGGGCTGACGATCCTTAGATCACATCCAACACTAAGTAATACTGCATTGATGACTCCATCATTTTTATCATCTTTGCACCAAGTTACATGATGCATTAATGATATAAAATACATTTTGATATATGACAAATCATTTTTATCTAGCCGAAGCAATTAGCATAGACATACGAATAACAGTATTGTTGTTAAAACTCATTGGTTCCATCATTTGATCCAATATTTTTCAAGAAAATAAAAGTGTAAACATCAACACGAAGTCAATGAATTTCGAAAGTCTAGCATAGCTAGTAGATTTAGAATACCTATGCTTCCACCATCAATTCCACTTTCTATAATGATCCATTGCTTAATAGGTCTATCTATTCCTATCATCCTCAATCCTCCATTCACATTTATCTATACCCAGTTCGTCAAACTTACCACATGTTATGAGTTCAGAAACTTGCCACAATCATATGAGTTTAAGAACTTATCCTGTCAGACCATAAGCGTCCATTCGCTGAGGGGTTCAAAAACATACCATATAATTATGAGTCACGAACCTACCATAAGTATGAGTTTTAAGAACTCGCACTTAACCTTATAATATTCTCTAATTATACTCTACTTATCTGTTATACACATGAGAAAAGAATCACATTCTCAACATGCATATAGCAAATAGCGCGACACAAACATACCAATCATTATCAATGGGATAAACTGAGTCCAAGCACAAAACCCTTGCCCATACAAAGGTTTGTACAACTCAGCCACCACCTGAGTCCTCAATTGAAATCCCACCTAACTCTATCTTACTCATAACTTTCTCTTTGCTTGATACAAATTCCTCGTATCTCATTATCTATAACTCCTCATGAGTTTATCTCGTACTATATCATAGTACAATATCTTCATAGCATCAAGCTCTAATCATTCAAACATTACAGACCATCTTTCTTTTATAACTTAAACAGATCACGTCGTGATCTTATTTTATATTCATCTCCCTTAAAATTCTTTTCTTAACTCGTGATCGTTTTGTTTTACGATCCTCTTTCTTTCCCTTTTTCATCATTTATGACATTATTCGTTATCTTGGCTATTGAAGTTAGGAAACTCCCATTTCTTATCTTTATATCTCTTTAATATTCTTCTTTGAATCTTCTTATTTATATAACAATTCTTCCTTTAAGAATTCTAACTTCATTTACATTGCTCAACATTCCATTCAAGGTCTACACTTGGTACACATCAAGTTTCTAACAGTTTCAATATGGTACGCTGAGTGGGTTTTCACAAACAACCAACAAACTAGGTTCCGAGTTACTAGTTCGTATATACCTCCACTCTATGAAGGAATCGTTTATCCCAGATACCATACATTAATTACTAAAGAGTACAATTTCACCATACTTAAATATAACTCTCTATTCTTAACTTCTTTATCATTCTCTTTTTATAGACACTGTCTATTTGTTATCACCTTACATCCTTATTATTGGAGTTGGGTAACCCCACATTCATATTCCTTATAACTCTGCGAGATTCTTTTTTGAATCCTTTCACACAAGTTTTAAAAATTTCTTAAATTACTTATTATTATTCAAACTCTATTTGAGCTTATTCGTTCACTATCTTCACCTCTCTTCTCTAAGGTTATAGCCTAAGGTACTCTTACCTAAGGTTTCTAACCTATCGGCTTTGATACCAACTATAACGACCCTAAAATCCATATAATTTAAATCTCGACGTCGGTCGTTAACCACACATTCAACCTTTAATTTTACATCATTATTCGATATTAAAATCACTAAAACTGCGGAATATTTAAAACTTTTATACATTTCCTTCTTTATTACCCTAAATCGCAACCTTTTCATAACATCTCTTTGATTAAATCTTATATCATGAATCGTTACAACAAAATGACTATACAAAGTCTTACATCATAACTAAATATCCATATACATTGGATATCTCAACTTACAATTCAACAACATGTTACGTTCAAAATATGAAATACATTTCTCATGAAACATAAGTAATCTTCATAAATATAAATCTCTATAACTCACTTAGCACATATCTTTACCTTAAAATCTTGACCTGCAAAAGTGGTTATTTGCAAGAGTGAGCTCGACAGGCCAGCAAAGTCTAACAGTTTTCATGCATCACATAGCACATAATAACATGCTCGATATACATCTCATAATAATTAAAGTAACATGGCATACGTGCTTTAATCCACATAACAAATATAAAAATTGAGTTCCTTACTCAATCATCATTATTTAACCAACATAATGCAGTCATAAATTGACTTTAACACTTCATGATTACAACTTGTATAACATATCATGCAATTTAAAATAGTTCATCAAGTCCACGCAGAAAACAAGAACCGAAAGACTTGCCTTGATTGTTATTTACCAATAACAGTTTAACAGCTTACAGTTATCTGCACTACACATGCCCTACACAATTATATAATTATACACATCAATTATTAGTGACATCATAACATATAGTAATTGTAATGTAAACTCTACTCTACGTCTCATAACCCTTCCTATCATAAATACACAATGTTCAACTTAATTGTGTTAACTTTCAACTTATATCTCACTGTATTTCATACTCGCAGTTCATTCAAGTGCTTAAGTCTTGCTAGGACTACTTATTAGTTTTATATTAAATCCATTCCATATCTTATAATATTCATTTCAATTGAATGAAAACACTTTTTAAGTTCATTAACACTTGGCACGGTGTTTCGACGTTCATTCGTCATACGCCCGATTTGGCTCTCTTGTGTTTGCTTACTATGCTTTTATAACTTATCTAATACATTATTTATTAATGTTAAGCATTATTATATTTACTAATATTCAAGTTTTGTAACTTAGGACATCATCTTTTATGGTCAGGAGCACTACACATGCATATGTGCATGCCCGACGCCCTCTGATTGCCTCCGAAAACACAATAGTCCTAAAGATAACCATTTTCACCCATTCTAATGACCTCTAATTGTAAAACTTAAAGAATGAAAGTTGTAGGTCTATTCGTCCTCGTTCCGAATCATCTTGAATCATCTCAATCGGAGTTTGTATAAGAAAGTTATGGCCATTTTACCATAGGAGGTCAAAACTATCGGACTCAGACTACAATTCCGCCGCTGGGGCGCGAGGGCTAAGCTAGCCAGTGGTGCCGATGCGTGAATTTCAATGCTGGGTCACCAATTTCAGTGTTGGGGCGCCAATTTCGGCGCTGGGGTGCCGAAACTTGCAGAACCCAACCCCGTCGGAGAATAAAACAACTAATTTCTGTCTATTTAACACTACTAACATCTAAATTAACATGCTAACTTATATAAATTACACATATACACACTACCCAACATGCATATACTAGTTTAAACCACTAAATAATAATTTTAGAAAACTTAAATCATTGTACGTACTGTTTTAAAAACCAAAACTCCATTATCAATGTTTGACAAGGTTTAACACTGTAAACCACAATTAATCATAACATTCATTCCTTTGAACTAAGTTCTCACTGACTTCTTACCCAACTAACATACATAATGTTCAGTAAGTTCATAAACAACCAATTGCAGACAATTATATTATATAAATTTTGATACTCTACAATCCACGTTCCTATATGTATGTTCACTGAAAAAAACAATTTCCTTTCTTTTCTTTTCTTTTTGAATGTAATCTAGCATACAACACATATACCCATACAGACATGCTAGTGATACAATTACAATTATAATTTCACATATTATCATAACCAATTATAAAATATTGTTTACAGACAATCTTTATAAAAACCTTGTACACAGTGAATGAACTTGAAGAACACAGAGACGTACATACATACATACATACATATATATATATATATATATATATATATATATATATATATTAAGGTTTTAAAATATATCTTTTGTTGTTAAGAAATTCTTGTTAACCCTTAGAAAAGCGTGAAGAATTCTGAGACTTGTCTTTCTCTTACTTCTCTCTCTAAGACTCTCTCTCAAAATCTATGAAACTTTCTTTTAGCAAAAAACTCTTTTCTTAGACTCAACGTAAACCCAAAAACTCAACTGATAGCCAAAGCCAAACTGATAAGCTATAATAATACGTACACTTAATATATCAGTTACCAAATAAACGTATAAGCTATTGATTATTTTATTTATTTTATTAATAATTAAAAATTCAAAAGAAATCCAAAAGTCATAGAGCTTTGTTTGGCAAAATTATTTAAAATTAAAGACTTAATATATTTATGCCTTGTTTAGCAAAATAAATTAAAATTAATTTATTTTGAAAGAGAGGAAGGTGAGGAAGCCCTGTCCAATTTGCTCTGTACACACCCTAAATTGAGTGATTTCTCATTTTAAGCACTTGTAAGCTCATATATAGCTACTTTTTACCGGCGGGAGCTGAGTGTTCATCCATTTCAAGTTATTGAAGTTTTCTTTGGAAGCACACTATAAGCCTTCTTATACATTTTAAAGCCTTTCTCTTCATCTTTTCGCACACTATTCTTCACATTGAGAGTCGGGTTGCGTGTGTATGCACGGACTTCGGTCCGTGGTTTCATTTCAGTTTATATATATATATATATATATATATATATATATATAAACTGTGTGTTGCACTCTGTTCGATGAGCCTAGACTTACGTTTGGTGCGTTTAAATGCTTTCGTATATATATATATAAACTGTGTGTCGAACTTTGTTCGATGAGCCTGGATTTTACATCTGGTGCGTTTACCGCTTTAATATATATATATATATATATATATATATATATATATATATATATATATATATATACACACACACACACACACACTTATATATATTAACTATTGTTGGACTTTGTCCGGAATTGTAGTCTGAGTCCGATAGTTTTGACCTCCTGTAGTAAAATGGCCATAACTTTCTCATACAAACTCCGATTGAGGTGATTCAAGATGATCCGGAACGAGGACGAATAGACCTACAACTTTCATTCTTTAAGTTTCTCAATTAGAGGTCATTAGCATGGGTAAAAATGGTTATCTTTAGGACTATTGTGTTTTCGGAGGCAATCAGAGGGCGTCGGGCATGCACATATGCATGTGTAGTGCTCCTGACCATAAAAAATGATGTCCTAAGTTACAAAACTTGAATATTAGTACAACAAAGTTACTAAGGATGCAACTAGACTCAGACTCTTCCCTTTCACACTCCTTGATAAGGTGAAGAGTTGGTTACATTCACTTCCGGCAGGGACCGTCACCACATGAAATGATTTGACATTGAAATTCGTAGCAAAAAATTTTTTGCTAGCTAAGACTGTAAAGTCAAGGAAGGAAATTACATCATTTGTTTAACATGATTCCAAGTCTCTATAAGAAGATTGGGAGAGATTGAATGAGCTACTTCGAAGGTTTCCACATCATGGTATTCCAAAGTGATCGCAAGTGCATACATTTTACAATGGGTTGTTTAGTGCAACGCGAACTAGTATTGATGTAGTTGTGGGTGGAGCTTTAATGGGAAAGAAATTTGATGAAGCCTATGAGTTATTTGAGACAATGGTAAAAAATAATTACCAGTAGCTTTTAGCAAGAATGAATAAATCAAGGGCAACATGTATTTACGAGCTTGATACAGTCACGACATTGGTAGAATAGATGGCTACGCTAACAAATAAGATATATGCTTTAGAAGCACAACCTCTTCAGAATACGTCGATGGCATGCGAGCTTTATGCTGGTGATCATCCAAGTGAACAATGTGCTATTAGTTTAGAGTCGGTACAATACGTTGGAAATTATCAGAGGCAGCAAGGTAATAATAATCCCAACAACTATAATCAAGGATGAAGGAATCAATCAAATTTTATATGGAGCAGCAACAGTTAACCCCAAAATTTTGCATCTAGAAAACTGAACGCATAAAGATTCCAGCAGCAAGCTCCACCACAACAGGAGAAAAAGTTGAACTTGGAGTAGTAACTTTCAAAATACATTGTACAAAATGAGTCGAGGATGACCGGTCAGGATATAGCAATTCGAAACTTAGAAATTCATTTGGGATAATTGGTAAATGTTATTATTAATCGACCTCAAGACACTCTTCCTACTAATAAGGAGATCACATCCAAGAAAGATGAGAAGGAGTATTGTAAGGCTTTTACATTGCGAAGTGGAAAAGAGTTACCCGATGCAGTTATTGGAACTATAAGGAGTTTGCACGAAGATAAGGGTATAGTTGAGAAGGAAGTCAATAAGGACAAGGAAAAAGAAAAGAAGGGAACATGTCCAGTTGCGGTAAACGCACCGGATGTAAAATCCAGGCTCATCGAACAAAGTTCGACACACAGTTTATATATATATACGAAAGCATTTAAACGCACCAAACATAAGTCTAGGCTCATCGAACAGAGTGCAACACACAGTTTATATATATATATATAACCTGAAATGAAACCACGGATCGAAGTCCGTGCATACACACGCAACCCGACTCTCAATGTGAAGAATAGTGTGCGAAAAGATGAAGAGAAAAGCTTTAAAATGTATAAGAAGGCTTATAGTGTGCTGCCAAAGAAAACTTCAATAACTCGAAATGGATGAACACTCAGCTCCCGCCGGTAAAAAGTAGCTATATATGAGCTTACAAGTGCTTAAAATGAGAAATCACTCAATTTAGGGTGTGTACAGAGCAAATTGGACAGGGCTTCCTCGCCTTCCTCTCTTTCAAAATGGCCACCCCAAGCCCTCTATTTATAGAGGGGGGAGCCGCAGGTGTACCTGCGGCTGCCCGGGGTGCCCCGAGCTTTGTGGGTCCCGTCGTCTCGAAGTACGTGCACGCATGCAACATGATGTCTGCTCGAACTTTCAAAATTGCAATTCGGGCATCCGACTGAGGTATGTAAGACCTATTTCGGACAGCCGTTGTCAAGAGTTACGCAATGACATAAGATTAAAGGTTGTACGAAGTCAGGAAGATAGGACGATGCCCTCCAATCTTCAAGCTTTAAATTCTATCCGTTATCCTACGTAATAGTCACTCGGGATTAGTTTTCCTTGGCTCTTGTGGGACATTGCTGTTTAGAAATGTATGTCTGAAATATTGAGACGACGTGATGTGGTGTCAAGGTGGTAAGATGACGACTTTACCTCTTACCGGGGTTATCTCTAATTTGGGCTGATAAAGCAGACGTTGCTCAGGGTTATCTCTGAAATTGGACTTTTATAAGTGATAAAGGTCCTCAGTGTCATCTCTGAGGTGTGCTGTCTTCCCAGTATTATTGCCAGGTTTTGTACTAAGTGCCTCGGTGTAAGCGCCGAGTGTTCTGAAACTGATTGCATGTATTTGAAAAAAAGTATTTCCGGGGTTATCTCTGGAACTGCATTCCTTGGGGTTATCTCCAAGGTTGGAATCTATTACTCCCAGTGTTGGGACTGAGACGGAATATCTCGGGGTTATCTCCAAGATAAATCGGTCTTCTCTGGTCGAATTTTTGATATTAAAACTGCAGGCCTAGGGGTTATCGCCGAGGTTAGAACTGATACTCCCGTTATGTGTTCCAGGGTTGAAACTGAGCTTCCAGTAGTATCCAGACTGGATGTGAGCTGTCTTCCAGGGTTATGTCTGAAAGACGAATCTGTCTTCCTGCAATGTCAGTAACAGGTATGTAGAAAATTTTGAGTGTCTACAGATGCCCCTCTTATCATATTCATGCAATGCAATGGCATGGATAGGATAAAGAATCCTAGACACTTGAAATACAACAGATAAACATGATGTTATGTGGAGCAATATGATGCATATGGATTGCTTTCCAACATGTTGGGGATGATTGTCGGCTCCCTGTTGCTTCTACCGGTGATGGTAATGACGGCGAGCTTGGATGTGTGATCCAAACCTATTAGGATGTTGACGTTGGGGTTATCACTAAAGTCCTTAATCCTGGATATAGGCTTTACTCCAAAGAGGCGCCTCTCATGTGTAAGAGATCTGTGGGGATAAAACTTCATCTGTTTGAGGATGTGTATAACATATTCCATCATCGATCCTCCCCGATGATGTTGATCACCCCTGGTTTGTATCGCCAGGACATATCAATGTTCTGTTGGATTTACTGCCAACAGGATGCGTTATCAGGGCTGCCCGACCTTCGTTGACGTGTAAACCAACGGTTGACCATGTGTTGTAACCCCCGTTGGGTATCTCTTTAATCCTCTGCTAACATGTATATCAATGGATGAACTCCCTACTGGGGATGAATGTCAAGGTTGCTTGACCTTTGTTGATGTGTGCATCAGCTGATGAACTCATCGGATGGTTTCCGATGCAACGTTGGGTTGATCTGCCAACTGTTAAACTGATGTTAAGGCTGCTTGACCTTCGTTGACATGTGCATCAACAGAAGATATGTGTTGTAGCCCCCGCATGGGATCTCTTAGATTGTCACTGATGTGAGTATCAGCGGAACATGCTTTGTAACCCCCACCGAGGATCTGCTTGTGGACAGATAACCATGCATTGTAACCCCCACTAGGAATCTGTTAATCATCGTTGATGTGTGTGTCAATGGATAATATACGTTGTAACCCCCGCCGGGGATCTCTTTTGAAAGGATTAGGGTGACGACCCTGAATTGACGGCATTAGACCTCTGTGCGGTATTGCGGAATGTAATCTATAATGACTTGGATCTTTGGTATTTTAGGCTATTCTGCTCAATCACGTAGCGTTTTTATCTCTGATTTGGCCTTTTCAGCTTGTAAGAACTCCTTTACAACTCGAACTGGACCAAGCCGAAGGGGTGGGACCCACATAGGGGTGCGGTAGGTACACCTGCAGCAGCCGCAGGTCCACCTGCGGCTAGCCATGGCTACTAAATGCCTACAGGTTGCTTTCATAAGTAATTTTCAAGTTATGCCGCGAAGGAAATATGAGAGCTCTTCTTCAGATCTATCGAGTTCGAACGTCTTTTTATAAATTCTGTCACCGTACAAGTGTTCTACACTGTCTTGGTAACGTATGCATGTACTCTTTTCCAGTTTTTATCCGTTAGAAAATGACTTATCATATGAAATGCATCTAAGCACATAGTAGTGATTATGTATGCTCAAATGACTTGATAAAAAATATTCAACATAATAAATGTTAGTATTAAACCATGCTGAACATAATGATGTGAAAAAATTTGATTTTTAAAACTGTCAAATTGGCACCCTTTTTCCGCTATTTCTTATCCTATTTGAGGACAAATGAGCAAAGGTGAAAGAGCAAAGTAATCATGGTAATTAGGCCACCCTTATGGATTGATGACTTTGATTTTTTTCTTTTAATACAAATACTATGTATATGACTGTGGGCAGGTGTGCTACTGAATGGCCACCTAGTCATGCCTATGTGCATGTGGATAGTCCTATTTATAGAGGAAACTATGGCAAAATTTTCCAAAACATAGGCATTGAGTAGTCATACATAATTAACTCTACTGTAGACGTATGTTAAAATAATGCATGCATGCATGTAGTCATAAAATGGATTTTGAAAAGCTCCAAATTTAGAAAATACCACACCTCTTCCGAGGTGATTTGGAGACTTGTTGTCTAGATATTATGGATCCGGATCAGCCGAGTAGTTCCCGTATGACAACTTCTGGTGTATGGAGGAGGGTTTCTGAAGTGCCTCGAACCCGTTCTGTTAGACAGCCTCATCGATTGGTGGAGGAGGTGATACGTCCAGCCCGGGTTGTTGTACCAGACGTCTAGGACGAGGAGGAGGATGTTCCGATTGCGAACACCACTCCTGCTGCGCATGTTCCCTGTAGGGACCTTTCGAGTTTTCAGGTGGCAAAACCAGAGCTTCTGGGTGATTTGAGTCGACATCCCTCGATGTATTTGCATGCTAACGAGGTATAAATTTAGATCTTAATTTTCCTTCTTTCCTATTGATGAGGAGTAAAGGATTCTGATGTCGATTTGCATTTTGTAGGTTCCCAACTTTACACAGCCTCGAGAGAACTGGTTCAGTATTCACTCCATGTACCAGACTCTACATCCTGACTATAGAGCTATTGTGCATGACTGGGGATTTAGAGAATTCTTTTCCATCCTTCCCCACCGCTGTCCCTAGGGTTACCTCAGGGCATTGTCTGAGCTTTGGTTTCACCAGACTCAGTCTCTCCATTTACTGGACTATGAGGTGATGATGACACCGATGGATTAGCGGTTTATCACAAGTATGGAGTTTGAAGGGGCGCCAGTGCCTTACACAGTGGATATTACCCCGACTACCGCCAAATCCTTGTTAGGAGTTTCGGCGGAGGCGTTCAAGGGCAGGACTGTCCGTACGGGTCCTTTAAGCATAGATGCTATGAGTGGGCTATTGAGTGAGCCCATACCAGCTGATGTCAGAGTCAGGGATCACATTCTTTGGCGATTGTTCCTGATGATCATTAGGGGCTGCTTCATAGCAGATAACTCTTCTACGGTGTCATTCGCTTTGATCAGCGCCACGCGACATGTGGACCGTATTGGAGAGTATGATTGGGGCTCCTACACCTTTGCCTATTTCCTCAAGGGCATGTGTATGCGCTCGCAGGGCTTGACCGAGGCTTGGTTAGGATTTTACCCATTTCTACTGGAAAGTATTTCTCTTGTCATTTACCATGTACAGGTTAAGAGTGTTAACTGACAGTAGATGTTTGCCTTTGTGTTGGCAGTTTTGGGCCTATGAGAGGCTCTCATGTTTATGTCATGTGAGTGTATTAGGGTTGGATACCTATCCATGAGGACAGCGATGGCATCATTCCATACTGACGGAGGTCCCTGTAGCTGAGGGTTTCACTCATTGTCGCCTACAGTTGGAGTTGTTGACAGCGGATGTCATCACATGGATTCCATATTTTGGCGAGCATTTGGCCATTGGATTTGAGGATGGGTACCCGACTGGTGTCGAGTACGTGATTTCCACTCGTAGGGTCCCTCTCTTCACAGATGGAGGATGGGAGCTCTATTTAGGAGAGCGTACTATCAGGAGCACCACAGGAGAGATCCGTATACCGATCTTGTCTCCTGCTAGGCGTTATTGGCCTGTGTCACAGTCACCCGTCATTGATATCCCATTGTTGGGTGTTGACGGTTTTGCATTGTCAGAGGGTCCTTGCACTCAGGATGTATTCTAGCATTGGTGGATCCCTCGTATTATTGGAGCCCAGACCTATGCTACTCAGTTTATGGGGGATATGGTTTCAAGATCCGTGATGATGATGGATTGGCTAGCCTGTGTCCGAGATCCGACTCATGTGACACAGATTGACAGCTTGACCCAATGACTGGACCGAGCACATTTCTTTATCCGGCATTTGGATAGAGATCCGGTAGAGGCAGATTTGTTTGATCCTTCCAGCGCATGAGCTGGCCCTCAGATGACCCATTTGGCTTTGCCGGCGCAGATCCTCATTTGTATAGGCCTAATATCCCTGTTGATAGAGATCCAGTGACTCAGAAGGAGTTACATCAGGTAGATAGGATTGATGATGTAGATATTGACACCGTTATCTTCTTCTGATGTGTATTCTCGTTATCTATTTTAATAGGCCTTTGTTAACTATTGGGTGGTTGTGTCCCATTCTCGCTATATCTTTTGATAGGCATCTATTACTAGTAGGGCGTCTGTGCCCCATTTCCCTATATTTTTAGTTATACAAAGATGATGTATATAGATGATGATGTATTTAGGAATGTATGTACTATCTTCTATTCCCTGCATTATATTGTCATCTATTATCTGTATTGCATGTATCATGTTATTCATATGTTTGTATGTCCAGAGATATTCATCACTGACCCCTGGATGGTATTATGATACGGCCCACACAGATGTCTTCTTCGACAGTCAGCCATATAGATCACACCCCGCCATTATTGGTGGCATCCCGTCTGAGATATTGGTATGATAGTATGTCACCCCCAGATAGGGTGACCGTAGATCAGTTGTTACAGCATACCATGACCCTTTTGATGTTTCAGGTTCCAACAGAATTTGTGGAGGGCATGCTACTGCGCTGGGTACCGGAGAGGAAGGTTTTCCAGTTTAGGACCCAGGAGTTAACTCCAACTTTGGAGGAGTATACACGTTTGACAATGCTGCCACTTAACAGACCTTGCGTGCATATGGCCATTAGTGACACGAGCCGGCAGTTTATGACTTTCATCGGGCTGAGGTGGAGAGTTGTACAGGATGAGATCACATCTGGCCACGTGATATCCCAGCATTTTTTGATTAACAGATTTGGCTATGAGGATAGCTATGCTCAGTATTATGGGGATTTCACCATACCAGAGGACCAGTGGCATTTGGCGAGAGTGGATGCATTGATGCTGTGTGTATTATCATATGTGTACATGCCACGATACATGGATGTGTTGAACATCGGCGTTATTATGGCAGTGAGAGCTCTCAGGGAGGGTCGCACCATTATTCTGATGATCATGGTAGAGACACTGAGGTCAGCCACGTTTTGCAGCACTTACCCTGCAGAGGTATTCATAGGCAGTTCGGTTATGCTATACGTATGGTTTATGTCAAACTTGAGACTGATTGACATATTCAGACGACACGAGTATTATTTTACCCATGAGATAGCTATGTCGTATTCCTTCCAGCCTACAGAGTGTACAGATCCAACATCTTGGTCCGTTTTCCTGACTGATATTGTAGATCCATTTGTTATCTTGTCGTGTTCAGGGCTCAGTTTGCCATACAGTTTCATTACTCATGCTCCGGGCATGGATTATCTCCTTCTGGTTGGTTTGAGGGGCATGACTACCTACCACCCACTGGCTGTGATGTCGCAGTTTGACCAGTTTTAGGACTTTCATCCTTTTGATGGGGCATTAGGTCAGCGTTTAGCTTCTCTCCATCTATCAGCAGAGGACCAATCCCATGTGTATGCTTGTTGGGATCAGTGTGAAATAGCTATTTTTTCTGTTAGCCATTCAGGTTATTCGCTAGAGTATTCTGTGTGGATGGAGATAGAGATTTCATCGGCTGCGGTAGTATCCACAGTGTCGAGCATTGCTTCAGATGGTGGAGAGCTCATGGAAGACAGTTATTCTCCCACCAAGGAGGAGTCATTTACTGGATTGCCAGCAGCTCTCTTAGATTCTCCCAGTACTAGCACTATCGTGATTCAGCATTTAGCAATGTACTATGAGCAGAGTCTTCATTTGATGACCTTTGAGAGAGATCAGGCCAGAGCCCTCATGTTGACAGCTCTTGATAGGAGAGACGCAGCTCTATTAGAGAGGGACGAGGCATTAACTCATATAGATGCCGCTGTTATTGAGTGAAATGAAGCCAAATCAGCTAGAGATGCAGTGATAGTTGAGCGGGATAGCGCCATATCTGCCCGGGATGTAGCCGTCACAGATAGTACTACAGTGAGGTCCCTTACCACTGGCATGCTTATCGAGATGAGTGCATACATTAATGAGCATCGCGTCACCATTCAGATGGCCTCGGACTTGCTGGCTCGTGTGGATATCATTGCACAGGAGACCACAGCATTACCTCCTTCTTTGGAGAGAGATTCTATGTTAGATCTGCTAGCTCGCCTGCATGCCGATCTGTAGATAGCTTTGTACTTTCCTGCACAGACTAGCTTAGCCATTTTTTCATGTACAGTTTACATTGTGTATATCAAACAATATTATATATAGCAGGGAAATATATTTTTGATCACTTTCCTTTTAGATATGCTTGAATACTTGCTCGATATTTGCCTGCTTCTTCAGGGCTTGTGATCTTGATGTATTCTGAATTCCTCTTTGCTGGATGGACATTAAGTTATCTTTGGATAGTTCAGAATGGATCATGGATCTGTGTATATCCCTATCATCTTTGGTGTTTTATGATTGGTTTCTGTATGGAAATGTGGAGAGGAAGGTGGCTTTCCTCTCTGAGATTGACCGCACCACAGATGGTCGCCAGTACTCCTATTTAGGAGGAGCCTAGTTAATTCCATCTCTTATGGATTGGTGTTGCTCTTTGAGGTACAACCGCAGCTTAGATGGTCGCCGAATCTCCTATTTAGGAGGAGTTCAGGTAATTCCATCCCTTTGGTTCGAATCCAATGAAATGTGTTGGATTGAAGTTTGATCCCAGTACCGTTGACAAGTATTTATGTTTTGGTAGGGAGTTAGACCGAACCATAAATGGCTACTTACGTACTCCTATTGAAGAGGAGATCAGGTCTGTATAGTTTGAACCTAGTGTAAGAGGTTCAACGCTGTATGTGGAAGAAAGGGTGTAGGAATGTTTTTGTTGTTTTTGTTTTTGTAGGGAAAAGGGTGTAAAAGTGTTTTTGTTGTTTTTATTTTATTATGGCCTGGCCATATAAAATGGTTGCCTACGTACTCCCGTGTATCAAGGAGATCAAGTCGACGTAGTTTGTCCCTCAGGGCGAGTTGAAAAGCGTGATCCCATGTGCAGGGCAAACTACGGGGAAGAAAGATTAATCCCATGTACAAGTCAAACTGTGGGGAAGAAAGTTTAATCCCATGTTTGGGGATAAACTGCAAACACGAGAGGTTCAATCCCTAGTGGGATAACCGGAGTTGAGTAAGGGTTAAAAACCAAGTGAAGAGGAAGGGATCTGATGATCGAAAAACCAGGCTACTGGCTTAAAAAGTGTGTTTCCCTGAGGGACGCAGTTGTGAAGAAAAGTTGCATGTAATGAAGGGTTAAAGAACTGGAATGACTGGTGATCTGATGATCCAACGCCACGATGTTTGCTTGATGGTAACTTCAAACATAGTACTGTTTCACGGTGTCTGAGTTTATAAGCTGTGGAAATTCATCACCGTCCATTTCCTTCAACCTGAGAGCACCTCCTGTCAATACCTCCTTGACAATAAACGGGCCTTCCCAATTAAGAGCGAATTTTCCCTTAGACTGATCTTGGTTGTCGATGATCTTCTTCAAAACCAAGTCGTGTTGTTTAAACTGCCGTAGCTAGACTTTTCTGTTGTAGGATCTGGCGATCCTCTGTTGATATAACTGACCATGGAAGATAGTCGCGGTTCACCTTTCATCTATTAGAGATAATTGGTGATACCTATCTTGTACCCATTGGTCTTCATCCAACTAAGTGTCTATCAACACTCTGAGGGATTCCATTTCCACTTCTACGGGGAGTACTGCTTCCATCCCATAGGTTAATGCATAGGGAGTTACCCCAATTAAAGTGCGCATTGACGTTCTGTAGGCTGACAGAGTAAGAGGCAATAGGTCAGGCCATCCTTTGTGGTTGGCGGACATCTTTTGCATGATCTTCTTGATGTTTTTGTTAGCCGCTTCAACAGCACCATTCATCTTTGGACGGTAGATGACGGAGCTAAGGTGTTTGATGTGGAATTTACTGCATAACTCCTCCATTATTTTGTTGTTGAGGTTTTTAGCATTGTCTGATACAATCACCTCTGGTTGTCCATATCGACAAATAACATTATTTTGGATGAAAACAATGATGACTTCTTTGGTAACCCTGGGGAAGGAGGCTGCTTCTACCCACTTGGTAAAGTAGTCGATCATGGTGAAGATAAAGTGATGTCCATTACTGGCTTTAGGCTCAATGGGCCCGATCACGTCCATTCCCTACATTGAGAAGGGCAAAGGTGAACTCATATTGTGGAGCTCCCGTGGAGGGGCGTGGATAGCATTCCCATGAATTTGGCACTGATAACATCTCTTGATGTGGTCATTGCAATCAGTCTTGAGAGAGAGCCAATAATGTCCTGTTCTGAGGATCTTCTTTACAAGTAAAGGGCAGCTCATGTGTGGGCTACATACTCCACCATGGATCTCATCCATGAGTCTTTGAGCTTGATCCTTGTCCAGGCATCTGAGGAGACCTAGTCCTGCATCTCTCTTGTAGAGTGCATCTCCGCTCAGGTAAAGTTTCACAGCTAGTCGATGATTCCGCCTTTGCTCAGTCAGGCTCGCCTCAGTGGGTGTAGATCCATCTCGTAAGTACTCCTTAATGTGCTGATACCAAGGATGTTGGATAGAAGGTAGCTCATCCGATACTTCTCCAACATAGTTACCACAGGTTGGTGCCTTTTGCAGGGATAATGTGACGCTTGGCATGTATTCCTTGTCAGGTAGGTGAATCAAGGAGGCCAAAGTTGCTAATGCATCTGTGAAGTCATTCCTGTTACGAGGAATGTGTAGAAAGGAGATCTCTTCGAACTCCGAAGCCATCTATAAAACTTGTCGATGGTAAGGCAGCAAATGTAGCTCTTTGGTTTGATAGATTCCCGTGGATTATTTGATTACTAACTCTGAATCCCCAAAGACAGTTAACCATCTGATGCCCATCGAATGGGCAAGTTTTAGCCCCATGATACAACCTTCATATTCAGCTGTGTTGTTGGTGCTGACAAACTGCAATTTGACGATGACGGGATATTGCTCCCTCGTACCGGATACTAAAACTGCTCTAGCTCTAGAACCTTCCATATTAACAGCTCCATCAAAATACATATTCCATGTTTGACATATATCGTACTGATGGTGTTGCTGAATTTCCATTACCCCTTCATCGGGGAAGTGTGTTTCCAAGGGTTTGAAATCCCCTGAAGGTGCAGCGGCCAGTTGATCTGCAATTCCTTGACCTTTAATGGACCTTTGCGTCACATAAATAATGTCAAATTGTTGCAGAATCAACTGCCATATGGACAATCGACAATTCAGTATGGGCTTACTGAACACATACTTGAGAGGATCCAAGCGGGATATGAGATGGGTTGTGTGCCCATGGAGGTAATGTTGTAACCTCATGGCAGCCCATGCTAAAGCACAACAAGTCTTCTCAATCAGAGTATACTTGTGTTCACTGCTACTGAATCTTTAGCTGAGATAATAGATAGCTTGTTCTCGGCCTCTATCGTCTTTCTGACCCAACATGCAGCCCATGGCATTGTCACTTATGGATAGGTACATGAACAGGGGAACATCATCCCTGGGTAGTACCAAAATAAGAGCTTTAACTAGCTGATCTTTGATTGTAAAGAAGGCCTTTTGGCACTCATCGTTCCATTTCATGGAGGAGTTCTTCCTTAACAGTTTGAAGATAGGCTCACAGGTTGCTGTAAGTTGAGAAATGAACCTACTAATGAAGTTGATTCTTCCCAAAAATCCTCTTATTTCCTTCTCTGTCTGAGGAATGGGCATTTCTGTGATGGCCTAGATTTTGGTGGGATCCAGCTCAATCCCTTTATGGCTGACTAGGAATCCTAGCAACTTGCCTGATTTAATGCCAAAGGCGCGCTTGGCTGGATTCAACTTTAAGTTGTACTTACACAACCTGCTGAAAAGCTTTTTGAGATGGTCTAAGTGGTCTTGCTCCCTTCGGGATTTGACAATGATGCCATCCACGTACATCTCTATCTCCTTATGCATCAAGTCGTGAAAAAGAGTCATCATAGCTCTTTGATAGGTAGCTCCGACATTGACGAGGCTGAACGATAACCGTCTATAGCAAAAGATTCCCCAAGGTGTGATGAAAGCAGTTTTCTCACGATCCTCCTCAGCAACCATGATTTGGTGGTACCCCGCGAAGCAATCGGCGAAGGAGTGCATGTCGTATTGAGCAGTATTGTCAATGAGAATGTGGATAAATGGCACGGGAAAGCTATCTTTAAGGCAAGCTTTATTCAGATCCCGGTAATCCACACAAACTCGCACCTTTCCTCCAGGCTTAGGCACGGGAACAATGTTAGATATCCATTCAGGATATGTGGACACCATGATAATACCAGCTTGAAATTATTTCACAATTTCTTCTTTCACCTTTAAACTCCACTCATGTTTCAATCGCCTGAGTTTCTGTTTGACTGGATTGAATCCCTATTTGAGGGGAAGGCAATGAAGGACAATGTCTGTGGACAAACCCACTATATCTTCATGAGACCATACAAACACATCCTAGAATTGGGTTAATAATGTAACCATGTCATTCCTCTAGTTTGGGGTAAGGTCTGAACCAATCTGGATTAACTTAGGGCTTTCTAAGGTTCCAAGATTGAAAGAGGTGGTTTGATCAAGGTTGGTTTGGGTTTGTCTTCGACCCATTCTTTGATCTCCGGAGGAACCTCAATGTCCTCTTGTATTTCCATCAAGTCTGAGTCCAACTTTTTATCAAAGTTACAATCCTTGTGGAGAAGAGGCATCTTATCAGCAAGTACATGCACATCTAAGTTCAGAGTCCTGAAACTAAGTATGCTTTCACTTAATATATATAAAACTGTTTAATCATACAAAGTGTTAGCATGTATAGACAAAACAACTGCTAATACTATACAGATAAGTAAGCAGTTATAATATCTATAGGGCAAAAAAATATCCTGCCCATTTTACCCTTGTCGACCAATGCAAGGAGTGATGCTCCAATTGGCAAGGGCAAAGTCCTGGTGGACCGCAGTGGTGGAGGGATTGTCATTGTCCTCCTTCTCCCGAATGATGACCATCACGTCTGGGCAATCATCGTCTGGGATGTATCTATTTGTATGTTCATCATGGACAATGATGCATATGCCTGACATCATTCGGACGATATCTTGTTTGATCCTTCGTTCCTCTTCTTCCACTTTGGGATCTGGAACAAATACTTCCTTATCCTTTACCGATATCAGCTTTGGACATAACATATCCATTATGTTGGCTGGCACCTTTACCAAAGTTTGTGCATACTCTAGATTTACAGATGGAGATAATAGCCATGTGGCTGAAGTGGAAGGAATCTGCTTATGCTTATGTGGATTCCTGTGACTAGAACTGGCAGAATAACCTAGTCCGGCTGTCCTAGTTTGACTGGACACTTGGATTGGGTGCTTAATACCCTGATGCTCTTTACACAGCCCTTGTCCCGGCTGGTGTCCCAATGACATCATTTCTTGAGTAGCTTCCATAACTTCGGCAGAAATCTTGGGTATGGGAAATGGCGTCCCAATAGAATGGTATTAAGTGTTGCTTATTTCCAAAGCATAAAAACTGGCCGGCTCAACATTGGAATTGACACTGATAAGTGGCATGTCACCCTGTTGAGGATATTCTGGTTCAGCATTGACTGTGTCTAGGATATGGTTAATAATGTATTTAAGTTGCTGATGAAGAGTGGAGGGGACTGCCCCGGCCATATGAATCCATGGTCTCCCTATGAGCAGGTTATATCCTGTATCTATTTTGAGCACGTGAAAAGACACACAAAATGTATGGAGACCAATCTCAATTGGCAGCTCAATCTCTCCGATTGAATTCCGGCAGGATCCATCAAAAGCTTTGATGATTGTATGACTACTTCGGATTCGCTTGAGATTGACATTCATATTTAGTAATGTATTATAAGGACAAATATTCAGAGACGAACCTCCATCTATCAAGACTCCAGCTAACATGTATCCCGAGGATAAAACCGCAATGTGTAACGGCTTGCAATGATCGGTCCCTTCGGACGGTATGTTATCATCAGTGAAAGAGATCACATTGTTGTTGAAAATGTGATCCACCAAATGTTGAAATTTTTTCACATCCACTAATTTTGGCAGATAGGCTTCTTACAAATCCTTTAGTAGAATCTTCCTGTGATCTTCGAAAGTTAAAACCAAGTCTAATATTGAAATTTGATGTGGAGCTTCTCTTAAGCTTAAAACCACCTTGGCTTCATTATGACCCATAGCACGGAGGAATTTTTCAATCTTCTCCATGGAAATTTTCCCCTTTGATTAGATAGAGGCTTCATCACCCGTTGGGGAAGATACAGTGGATTTTCCTTCGACACTGCAGCAGTTGTATGAGATGTGGATCCTTCAACTATTCCATAATTTCAAGGGACTTTTTGTAAGTTGACAACAGGATATTGTGGTCGGAATGATAGGTTGATTGGCTCTAGAGCAGCCACTTTCAAAGGATTGTTAATTCCTTTGAGTTGAATTGTGTGGTTTAACAGTCCCATCAGCCTTAGTGGATATAACTGCTACCAATCCCTTCAATTTAGTGGGATAGGTATTTTCACTCTCAAATAGCACAGTATCATTGTCTGCCAGTTGCAAAACACCGCTGTCGATTAAGTTCTGAATAAGGTAGCGGAGTGCCCAGCATTCTTTCGTACTGTGACCGCGAGAATGGGAGTGATACTGACATACTCCATCATGATTAAACCGTCCTGAACGGGGATTGATTGGAGGTAGGAGGGAAGTGATTCTTCCTTCATTAATCAGCATCTGAGGTATCTCCTCCATAGGTTGGCCCAGGTATGTAAAATCCTTTTTATTGGCAGAATCCCGACGGGCTTTGGCAGTCGCTCTCTTCGTAACTTTGTCCTCCAATGTTTCATATTTTGAAGGTGACGATGGAGTACTCATAACCAAGGGGAGGAGACTAGCATGCTCCTGGCTAATTAATTGGCGTGTGACTTGATGCTGATAGGTCACCAGTTCTGCCAATTGCTCAATTTGCTTACACAGAGCTTTAATCTTCCATTCCATCTTAAACTGGAACTTTGCATAATCCCATTTGTCAACACCATCTTTGATGATCTGGGATGCTTCACAGTTAAGATTAGAACTCTATCCATTGCTTTAATTAATCATGTTGACCTCTTCCTCTTTGTGTGAAGGAAGAGGGTTGTCTTGCACGTGAGGTTGATCTGGTTTAGTGACCACGATCTCACCATTGTCTATCAAATCTTGGATCTTGTGTTTCAAGGCCCAACAATCTTGAGTATCATGTCTAGGTGCCCCGACATGATAAACGCATTTCTGAGCAGCATTAAAACCCCTCCCATTAGGGCTGGCTGGTGAAAAAGATGCGTGATTTTCTTCTGAGTTGTTAGAAGATTGAGAATGTTCTCGAGTGCATCCCCTAGGGGTGCGAACACTCGAGGGCGTTTAACTTCTCCAGCTTTTGGTGTTGGAGGGTTTGAAGACTGTGCTTGAAAAGGAATGTAATTTCTTCGTTAGATAGGCATATTCTGATTGCCTTTCTGACCCTGTAGTATCAGGGAAACATCCTCCTCTTTCTTTTTATGGACCCTCCGGGGGTTGTTTCCATAATTTCCGGATTGGATGTGCTCAGCAACATCTTTGAGAGTGGCTAGGTCTTGAATCTTTCCTAACTTCAATCCCATCTCAGCCATTTCTCTATGTTTGATCATTTCAGCAAATGGTTTACCAATGCTAGCTAAGACTCTTTCATAGAAAGGAGCTTCTTGCATGTTGATGAAGGTCATGACCATTTCTGACTCTGTCATAGAAGGAATCACCTGAGCAGCAAGGCGCCTCCACCTTTGAGCATATTCTCTAAAAGACTCATTGGACTGTTTCCTGACCTTGGCAATCTGGTACCTGTCAAGAGCCATCTGAGACTGGAAGCTGTATTGTGTAAGGAAGGCGTGAGCTAGCTCTTCCAAGCTATAGATCTTCAAATTGTCTAATCTGGTATACCATGAGCGGGCTTCTCCAGTCAGACTCTTTCGGAACAGCTACATTCTAAGCTTCTCGTTCTCTGCATAAGATCCCAGTTCTCCAATGAACACCTTCAAGTGTGTGTAAGGATCTCCTAACCCATCATACTTTTCAAAGTCAGGAGTTTTGAACTTTTATGGATAATGCACCCCAGGGAATATACAAAGATCAGCATAGGAGACACTCCCGTGTGCTCCAATTCCTTTGATAGAACGAAAGGTTTCTTCCATTTGAAGAACTTTCTTTTTGATGTCACCGGTGTCTGGATCTCCTATGAGATGGGCGGCATCATGACTTTTGTTGGTCGTATCCAATTGCAATTTAGGTACTGTAATGGCTTTATTAGAACCTTGAATTCCTCCTTGTGCTGAGGATTCAGCATGTATGGGTATCTTTGGACCCTGAGTAGATTGATGTAGCTCTTTAAGCAAAACAGCCAAATCTGTAATTTGTTTACTTATTCCGTCAAATTCTTCACGTGAAACTGGATTAGACTGGTTCTTCTTTGTTCTTCTTAACGCCTTCTGCAACTTCGTCCCTAGCTGAAAAGTTTTATTTAGCAAGGGTGAGCAACAAGTTTGCCCTACAAGTTAAGACATATAATAAAGGTATAGAAATCAATATTAAGTCTTCTCACATTCTACGCAACAATAATCTGATAATAAAAGAGTGCAACGCTTTCAAGGTTTTCTACGATATTCAAATGATTAATCAAGAATTAATTCTACGAAATAGCAAAGTGGAATGTTTTTCAGATTTATGCTGAGCGATCCATTGGATCTTGAACTTCTATTCTCGAGTAACTATCAAAGTTATACTTTGATATACCCAGGTGTATCAGATAACCATAAAGATTAAATCATACCCCTCTACAAGTATATAAAGTGATCAGCTTTAGTATACCCTATATTATGTATAATACTTAATCATGTGCAAAGGCCGAATATACGACCAATAAAATATTCCCTTTATATAAAAAGGTTATTCTTCTCAGTCTCAGAATCAAGATTTTGATTTAACAGCGAAATACTGTGATTTCAAATTCTAATTACTACTCGATCTAGCCGAAATAATTGGCATCGATCTGTCAATAATAATTGAATTCTCTTCTCGAACCTATCAAGTTCTAACAAATGTTCATCTAGCCAGAATGATTAGCTAAGACACTTCTTAACATAATTCAACAATAACAGGAATTATCTGTAGTGTCAATTCTATCTTCTACGGATATGAATATCCAACAACAGTTATTCTACAAATGTATATTTTCTGAATCAATAATTCAATTTAAATTATTAAACATGCACTAACTGCGAATAATCAACAATAAATTCCCTGGACATGGTATAATTAGCAATAATTAACCATTATAATATTCGAATGAATATAACTCAAGGTTGAGTTAGGAAACTTGCCTCTTCCGCTGATTACATCTACACAATAAACTTATCTGCTTTTGAAAGACCTATAACCAATAATATCGCTCTCACAATTAGCACAATATTTCATAACACACAACACTGTATTCCACAGTCAAACTTCTCCTATACACATTATCACATACCCACATCAGTGTTTATAACGTATATAAACACTTGTCAAGTCTAACTATTTCAGTCTGGTTGGACTTCGGTCCATTCTTGGTGTTCTGGTCACCCTATCCGATAATTCACGCAGTTATTGTCAATTAAACTTGGTCTCTAAGCTTCAATATGATTTTAGATAAGTCAGTTATCATTAATAATATTTTTCGGAAGCTTTTAATAATATTTAAACAATTATTATAATTTATAATAATTTTTCAAACACTTAAATCATTTTTAAATGATTTAATTATCAAATAATCTTATCATTATTAATATTTAATAATATAAAAATATTAATAACATACTTGTCAAAATATTAAAGTTATTATTAATAACTTAAAAATATTTTTAAATTATTAATATTCTACTTAAATAATTTTTAAAATAATTAAAATTATTTTTAAATCATCACCATTAATATTTAAATATTAATGAAATTATTATCCAAATATTAACAGTCATTAATTATAACTTAAAATATTTTAAAAATATTTTTCTCATTTTTAAATGATTTTTAAATCAATAAAACCATTTTAAATTCAATTATTTAATTTAAAAAATAAATAATCTAATATCATTAATATTAATCTATTAATGAGAATTCTCCAAAAATATTGAAAATTATATTTTATAATTCAAAATATTTTCTAACACTTTATTCTTATTTAAAATAATTTTTAAATCAATAAAATTATTTTTATCTTATTTATTTAATTCAATAATTAAATAAATCTAATATCATTAATATTAATTTATTAATGAAAATTCTCCAAAAATATTAAAAGTTACATTTTATAACTCCAAATATTTTTAAATACATTATTCTTATTTAAAATGATTTTTTATAATATTAAATTATTTTTCACTAATTTATTTAATAAACTAATTAAATAAATTAAATAGCATTAATATTCAAATAATTATAATTATTAATGAAAAATATTCGAAATAGTCAGAAAGTATTTTTCATAATTTAAAACAATTTTTAAAACAATTTTTAGTAATTTTTAGAATTTATTTCTATTTTTAAATAATTTTCGGAATATTCAGAAATTAGAAAATAAATAAACCGTCGCTAAATGGATATAGCGACACTTTCTATCGCGATAAGTGTTCTTGGACACAAGAACACTGACAAGGTAGTGCTTAAGGGTGCACGTTTGACCACTCTTAAATTCCAATCAGATCATATTTTGTGTCACGCCCCCAAAATAGGTATACATCACCTATTCTGAGTCACAAAATACATGGTACAAAATTCAAATACAACTTAATTATACAACAGTCATGTAAAATACGACTAAACATATGCTGTGAGTTTTAATACAAATATTGTCAGATAGACAATATACAAACTCAATGAGGTCCTCATTACATTTATTATCACACTATTACATAGAATAGTGAGGACTACTAATGCTATCATCTGGTCTATCACTCCGTTTCCCGACTCGTCCCAACTATATTCTCATTTCCTGAAGAGAACAGTGAAAAAAAGGGTGAGCTCAACTAGCCCAGTAAGAAATATTATGACTAAGATAATGCAGAATAAATTATCATTAGCCTTAAACAGTGTTAAACTGATACAATATAACAAACATCAAGTTTAACTATAGCGGAACAAGCAACCCATTAGAAGAGTCAAGTATAGAATAAAATCTACTATCTTCTATGATTTAAAAGGTTTTTCATGACTTTTATCGCTGGGACTCAACTTAATAAATAATCTACATTATCGAATCACCCCTGCACTACGGCAAAGGATATTCTTTAGTATCACGACCACAATTATCCATGCACTACGGGCCAAGAATATTTGTGTATTCATTAATGGTCATGATCATGCCAACCACTGTCTATCAATGCACTACGGGCCAATGAGGACTTTTACCACATCATTTATAACATTACGGTCATGATTATACCGAATAATTTCTGGTCATAAACACACCAAGTCTATCTATGTACTACAGGCCACAAATGACTTTTAACAGAATATAAACTTGAGGATGATGACAATGATATAAAAATTTAATAAAACAAGTTCAAGAATTAATTTATCCAGGAACCAACAACGTCCAAATTGTCAACATGATACTGCTTTGAAGAGAAAAATTCAAGAATGCTCAGAAGAATATTTTCATGAAAAGATACTGGATGAAGTGCAAATATCAAAGATATTCCACTAATTTCATGGAGTATAAAAGTCAAACGCACAGACAGGATATTCCGACAGAATAATAAATAATGGAACCAAGTCCGACGTAAAGCACAGACAGGATGGTCCGACAGAATAATAAATAATGGAACCAGGTCCGGCGTAAAGTACAGACAGGATGTTCCGACAGAATAATAAAGAATGGAACCAAGTCCAGCGTAAAGTACAGACAGGATGTTCCAACAGAATAATAAAGAATGGAATAACAGAAGTTCTCTTTATGAATAAGAAAGAAATAATACCCTTTTCGAGTACAACAAATAATATCCCTTACCGTAAAAGAAACTTGATATCGGAGTAGTGAAGTAGCAGAATATTTTTCTTCTTTCTCTCTATAGTTTCTCTCTCTAGAGTTTCAGTGAATTCGTAAGAAAATAATGAAGGAATGAGCTTCTATTTATAGAAAAATGGACTGCATAGTAACTAACTCATGAACGATCTAGATTGATTTACTTTAATCTGACAGTGCATATTTAAAGTAAAATCTTTTAAATAAAATATAATATATTCTATTTATAATCTAATAAAACGAATAACTTTATAAAAGATTTTACTATAAAAATACTATGTAGGAACTATGCAAACACTATGCATAATAAAATATAATATATTCTAATTATTGTCTAATAAAACAGATAACTTTATAAAAGTATTATGTTTTGTATAAAAAGATTTTACTATTAGCCTAATAAAACGAATAACTTTATAAAAGTATTCTGTTTTATATAAAAAGCTTTTCTGTTTTATTATATTGGTAATACCAATAAAACAAAACTGAGTGACTTATCACGTAAGTATCAATAATCAATACCGTGTGTTACTATGCAACCATGCGTATTACTGTACTTTTACTACCGAGTAGTTCAACAGTATTAATGGTAAAACTTCCGCCGTTATTTTCATAAACTATTTTTGTCATTTTCTCAATCCGACAATAATTCTGTTGTGGGGTCCACCAATGATTGTGTCGTCGTACGAATATTTCCTGTTAAAACGAATATTTCCCGACCAATCGAATATTATATAGCAACTTGCGTACTTTGTAATATTTATAAATATTACCCACAACTATAACATTATATCAATTTCACTTCATAATATTCAAAAATGATATTTATACAAAATTCATCTTTATTTATAAAAGTTGGGGTCTTACATTATGGGTTATCTAAAACTTTGATATTGTAGTATTAATGTCACACTACAATATCTAACCAACACGTTGCTTAAACAACATCACAAAAGGGAGATCAAAGCCTCCAAAGTTGCTGTCAGGAAAAATCTGGGTTTTCTAGGCCTAGACAGTTTCGAGTACCTACTTTGATGCTCGATTATATATATGTTCTGGTCTTGGTTGATGTGGTTTGATGGTTCAAACATGTAGTACCAGTGTCAAGGTACATTACTAATGCAGAAACTCAGTTTATCATCAACAGAATCATCATGAAACACACGGTCAAAGTATGTCAGACAGTGATGTTCTTATTTTTTTCTGGGTTTTCCAGAAAAGTAAAAATCAGTTCGGGTGGTCTACTTTGACCACCTTTTACGATCGATCTGTTGAGGTTATAAGAGATCTAAGGACCCAGATTTGTAGTCCATCATACAAGCTACAATATGGTTACAAACACAACATCAAACAACCTAACACCTGCCAAATTCGAGCCTCGCAAAAGGTTGTCAGACGCGGTAAAAGGCTTTCTGGGTTACCCAGAAAGTTCATGGTCATGCCCGATCAACGGGTTTTGACTATGAATAACTTCAAATACAGACATTAAATGGTACTGATTACACTTGCATCTTAAAGACCACATACCAGGCTACATGTAACAACTTTAAAACAACAAAAATAGTAAACATAGAAAGATCTAGAGCGACTAACATTTCTTCTCAGACCACTAAAAATGTTCAAGAACAGATTTTGAAAACTTCAATTTTAAGACACTTTGATGCTATTTATCCATGATGTAACATCATAGATCATCATAAAGCATCTTCTAACACTTATATAAACACATAAACACGAAATCTTTCTTAGCAACTTGGATCAAAAATAAAAATTAGCTTTATACCTTTCTTATCCAAATCTTGATCTTGATCTTCCTAATCTATTATTGGTTGATCTAGGGCTGATTATGTGGCTGATTCACTAAAGAATTTCGAAGGCCTTGGTGAGAGAGAGAGTAGGTGAGAGCTTGGATGTAATTTTATAATTTTGTGTGAACTTTCCCTCTCTAAATCTATTTATATTACTTTGATTCATGCATGATCTGATCTTGCTGTCACATGGGGGATGTTTTGCTAAGATTTCAATGCAACAAAGTCAATTGAGTTGGTGAACCACTAAAGCTTTAGCCATTTTTACAAGTTAGCTCATTTAAAATGTAAAAAGGGTATTTTGGTCACTTGCAAAATAAATTTAATGGCAAATTTGGAATTTATACAAACCCTTAGGATTTAACCCTTAGGGTTAAACCCTAAGGTCCTAACCCTTAGGCTTTAAAACCTTAGCTTCTAAAATCTCCAATTAGGGTTTTAATTAGAAAAATAAAAATTTTAAATTATAATTAGGGTTTGTAAAAATAGAAATTAAAATAACAAAAATATAATTAGGGTTTTCTAATCATATTAAAGTTTAATAAACACATTAGGCTTGCCAATTAAGATTATGGTTTCTTAATTAGGGTTTAGGATTCCTGGATTTTAAGTTAGGGTTTCCCGGCATACGATTAGGATTTCTAACATTATGTTAGGGTTTTTATTCCTAGGATTAAGGTTTCTAATCTCTTATTAGGGTTTATAAATTTTAAACCTTATCCGATCAATCATTGATCAAAATCTCTACACAGTACAAACACGTACTTATCAAAATAATTATTTTAATTATATTTTCTTTCGAATCCCTATCCATAAATTAGGGTTAGGGTTTCTATTTTCCGTTAAGCACAACTCTACTATGATTTTATTAGTCAATACACAAATTGACCTTCTTGAGACTCGTATCATAAAAACTTGTCACAAAATTAATAATCAATATTAATATTAATTAAAAAATATTTATTCGTAAAATTTTGATTATTTGAAATCTCGGGTTATCACATTCACCCCTCCTTAAAAGGATTCCGTCCTCGGAATCGCCGCTTTCTTATTCTCTACAATCTTTTAAAGTTGTATCATCAATTTATTTTTTTATCAACACAATATTAATTTGTGTTTCAAATTCTAACCTGTGACTTGAATCTATAAAAGAAAACAGTTCACAGAATATCTGACTCATATTTACTCGAGTAATTAAATTTCTAAACGAAATCATTACCTGCTACCACCTCTTGCGTAGCCACTGCATCCTGTGCCGTCATGTTTAATGTAGGGGCTATTGGTCGTCTTGGTTGTGCGGGTCCTTTAATTGCTAAGGGTCCACCACCGGGTCCCTTGTTGACACTTTCCTTCTTCGTATTTCTCTTCGGACTGTTCTGAACCATATGATCAGTTGATCCATAGGCAAAGCAACCTTGTATCTTCTTCAGATTAGGACAATTGGGCGACATGTGCCCCTCTTGCCCACAGTTATAACAAACTCCCTTCTTCTTCAGACAAACACCTGCATAATTCTTCCCACAAATCGCATATGGCTCCCTCCCTTGTTTATTTCCTTCGGTTTTGCTACCCGATTGGGTATTTTCACTCCACTTCCTCTTATTTAGGTTACTACCACCACTGCTTCCACCATCATTGGTCTTCTTCTTCTTTTCCTGATGAAATCAAGATGCAACCTCGCTCCATCCTTTCCCAATTAACACTTTCTCCACCAACGCCGCGAACGTATTGATTTGTAATACCGCTACCTTGTTAAATATTCCCAGCTTTAGCCCATTCTCAAATCTTCTCGCTTTTCTTGCTTCTGTGTCCACCTGATGAGGTGCAAATCTTGCCAACTCGTTGAATTTGGCAGCGTATTCTGATATCGACTTGTTCTCCTGCTTTAAATCTAGAAATTTAACTTCCATCCTGGATTGCATGCTCGGTGAGAAGTAGTTCTCAAAGAACAACTCTTTGAATCTGGTCCATGTCGCTATGGCTGTACCCGCTCTCACTTGATTTGTGTCCCACCAGTAATTATCTTCTCCCTTCATCAAGTATGTAGCAAAAGCCATCTTCTGCTCTTCTGCCACTCGCGCAATGATGAATGTTTTCTCCATTTCCTTCACCAAAGTTTGGGCTTCAATTGGATCTATGGTCCCTTTGAATTCAGGCGGTCTTACCGCTTTAAAGTTTTTGAAGTTTGCCAATCTGTTGGCTGGCTGATTCCTCGCTCTTCCTCTTGCAACTGGAGCTCTATTCTCCATAGCTTGGGCTAACATATCTACGAAATTCTGCATTAGGTCCGCTTGACCTCCTTTGTTATTCACTGATTGCTCTTCTCGTTGGTTTCGATTCTGTCGTCTAGGCGACATGATCTAATTTAAATAAAAATCTTATATTAATACTCTTTCTTTACACAAATTCTTAACACAATAAGAATTCAACACATATTTCTCACATAATCATATATTTATTCAAATAGCACATAGTACATTTAGTACTTAACACATTTACTATCCCTTTTTAAATCATAACAGGATTAACAACACAACTTTACACAAAAAGTTACAATTCTCCATTTCCACATAGTTATTACCAATTCATCAAACTTACCACACTTATGAGTTCAGTAACTTGCCACAATTATATGAGTGTATGAACTTATCCTAGTCAGACCTTTGGCGTCCATTCGCTGAGGGGTTCAGAAATATTTCATATAATTATGAGTCATTACCTTACCATAAGTATAAGTTTTAATAACACAAAAATTAATCTTAATCTTATATTCATATAGAAAATAAAGATTTCATTCATAAAACATGTATATTTACATATGTTTAAACATCATTCTCGATATTACAACACTTAATATCATAAACTTCTACCAAAAGATACTATCACATATATCTAAGTTGTCTACCGACCACTCCCTTCACCAGTCTTCTTCTTTTTGGGATACTTGTTGAATCCGTGACCCGTTCTCCCATATGAGAAACACTTCCTCATATTCGGCTTAGGATAATGCAAAGAAATGTGTCATTCCTGCTTATAGTTGAAATAGACATTCTTCCACATCATGCATTCTCCAGCGTGAGTCTTTTCACACTTGATACAGGCTTGCTTCTTCTTCGGGTTTGAATTTTTAGAGTTTTCACTGTCTTTTTCCCTTTTTCCCTCTTTCTCTTCTTCTTGTTCTTCTTGCTGGTTCCTTCAGACGATCCACCACCTTCAGTCTTCATTCTTTCAACCTACGCCTTCAGCTCATTCTGTTCTTCAGTCATTTCGTGTAACGCCCGCTCTGTCTTCCACAACTCCTCCAAGAGAAACACTTTACTCCGGAGTTCCTAAACTTCTACAGATAGCTGATCTTGTTCTCCAACTTTGATCTTATTCTTTAACTCCACCTTATCTTCTTTAGACTCCGCCTCCTCATCAGTACTCAGATACATCTCGGGATAATCATCATGATCACTCCCGAGATTGACCATGGGTTCATCTTTTCCCACTTCTTCAACTGACTCGCTCTATGCTGGCACCTCGGCTACTGGTACTGGTGCGATAGCCGCTGGCATTTCCGTACTCATCTTATCTTCTCCTGACATCCTACAATCAGTTGAAACAACTTGATTAGTACTTCACCAATACAAAATTCTCAAAATATGCGTCCACTTATCTCATTATTGATGCACTCCGGCAATCCCTCACTTAGAACTCTAAATGAGTTTTATCTATCTCTCTTATGATTATATTCCAAGGGTTTTCCCCACCCCACTTAAGGTTTATAACCTATAGCTCTGATACCAACCTGTGACGCCCCCAAATTCGGGTTACTTGACCCCTGAGTTTGGTGCTCACGATCCACAATATAATAACATTTAACTACCCATTTAAATATAAATAGGAATACATAACTCATTAACATATATTATTAATACATAAGTCCCAGGTCCACTAACCTTAACATTATAGAAATACCCCTTAGATATATAAAAAGGGTTTACAATACAATACAACATAGTAATATTATTGTTCATTATAACTAATTTATAACTATGCCTTTTCCTTTATTCTTCTTCGCAGCACCTTCTGCAACTTCGTCCATAGCTGAAAAGTTTTATTTAGCAAGGATGAGCAACAAGTTTGCCCCGCAAGTTAAGACATATAATAAAGGAATAGAAATTAATATCAAGTCTTCTCACATTCTACGCAACAATAATCTGATAATGAAATAGTGCAACGCTTTTAAGATTTTCTACGATATTCAAATGATTAATCAAGAATTAATTCTACGAAATAGCAAAGTGGAATGTTTTCCAGATTTATGCTGAGCGATCCATTGGATCTTGAACTTCTCTTCTCGAGTAACTATCAAAGTTATACTTTGATATACCCAGGTGTATCAGATAACCATAAAGATTAAATCATACCCCTCTGCAAGTATATAAAGTGATCAGCTTTAGTATACCCTATATTATCCATAATACTCAATCGCACGCGAAGGCCGAATATACGACCAATAAAATATTCCCTTTATATAAAAAGGTTGTTCTTCTCAGTCTTAGAATCAAGATTTTGATTTAACAACGAAATACTGTGATTTCAAATTCTAATTACTTCTCGATCTAGTCAAAATAATTGGCATTGATCTGTCAATTATAATTGAATTCTCTTTCCGAACCTATCAAGTTCTAACAAATGTTCGTCTAGCCAGAATGATTAGCTAAGACATTTCTTAACATAATTCGACAATAACAGGAATTATTTGTACTGTCAATTCTATCTTCTATGGATATGAATATCCAACAACAGTTATTCTATAAATGTATATTTTTTGAATCAATAATTCAATTTGAATTATTAAACATGCACTAATTGCGAATAATCAACAATAAATTCCCTGGACATGGTATAATTAGCAATAATTAACCATTTTAATATTCGAATGAATATAACTCAAGGTTAAGTTAGGAAACTTGCCTCTTCCGCTGATTACAGCTACACAATAAACTTATCTGCTTTTGAAAGACATATAAGCAATAATATCAGTCTCACAATTAGCACAATATTTCATAACACACAACATTGTATTCCACAGTCAAACTTCTCCTAGACATATTACCACATACCCACATCAGTATTTATAATCAAGTCTAACTATTTCGGTCTGGTTGGACTTCGGTCCATTCTTGCTGTTCTAGTCACCCTATCCGACAATTCACACAGTTATTGTCAATGAAACTTGGTCTCTAAGCTTCAATATTATTTTAGATAAGTCAATTATCATTAATAATATTTTTCGGAAGCTTTTAATAATATTTAAACAATTATTATAATTTATAATAATTTTTCAAACACTTAAATCATTTTTAAATGATTTAATTATCAAATAATCTTATCATTTTTAATATTTAATAATATAAAAATATTAATAACATACTTGTCAAAATATTAAAGTTATTATTAATAACTTAAAATATTTTTAAATCATTAATATTCTACTTAAATGATTTTTAAAATAATTAAAATCATATTTAAATCATCACCATTAATATTTAAATATTAATGATATTATTATCCAAATATTAAAAGTCATTAATTATAACTTAAAATATTTTTAAAATATTTTTCTCATTTTTAAATAATTTTTAAATCAATAAAATCATTTTTAATTCATTTATTTAATTTAATAAATAAATAATATAATATCATTAATATTAATTTATTAATGAGAATTCTCCAAAATTATTAAAAATTATATTTTATAATTCAAAATATTTTCTAACACTTTATTCTTATTTAAAATGAGTTTTAAATCAATAAAATACTTTTTATCTTATTTATTTAATTCAATAATTAAATAAATCTAATATCATTAATATTAATTTATTAATGAAAATTCTCCAAAAATATTAAAAGTTATATTTTATAATTCAAAATATTTTTAAATACATTATTCTTATTTAAAATGATTTTTTATAATATTAAATCATTTTTCTCTAATTTATTTAATAAACTGAATAAATAAATTAAATAGCATTAATATTCAAATAATTATAATTATTAATGAAAAATATTCCAAATAGTCAGAAAGTATTTTTCATAATTTAAAACAATTTTTAAAACCATTTTTGGTAATTTTTAGAATTTATTTCTATTTTTAAATAATTTTCGAAATATTCAGAAATTAAAAAATAAATAAACCGTCGCTAAATGGATATAGCGACACTTTCTGTCGCGATAAGTGTTCTTGGCCTCAAGAACACTGACAAGGCAGTGCTTAAGGGTGCACGTTTGACCACTCTTAAATTTCAATCTGATCATGTTCTGGGTTATCTAAAACTTTGATATTGTAGTATTAATGTCACACTACAATATCCAACCAACACTTTGGTTAAACAACATCACAACAAGGAGATCAAAGCCTCCAAAGTTCCTGTCAGGAAAAATCTGGGTTTTCTAGGCCCAGACAGTTTCGAGTACCTACTTTGATGCTCGATTATATATATGTTCTGGTCTTGATTCATGTGGTTTGATGGTTCAAACATGTAGTACTAGTGTCAAGGTACATTACTAAAGCAGAAACTCAGTTTATCATCAACAGAATCATCATGAAACACACGGTCAAAGTATGTCAAACAGTGATGTTATTATTTTTTCTGGGTTTTCCAGAAAAGTAAAAATCAGTCCGGGTAGTCTACTTTGACCACCTTTTACGATCGATCTGTTGAGGTTATAAGAGATCTAAGGACCCAGATGTGTATTCCATCATACAAGCTACAACATCAAACAACCTAACATCTGTCAGATTCGAGCCTCATAAAAGGTTGTCAGACGTGATAAAAGGCTTTCTGGGTTACCCAGAAAGTTCATGGTCATGCCCAGTCAACGGGTTTTGACCATGAATAACTTCAAATACAGACATTAAATGGTATTGATTCCACTTGCAGCTTAAAGACCACATACCAGGCTACATGTAACAACTTTAAAACAACAAAAATAGTAAACATAGAAAGATCTAGAGCGACTGACATTTCTTGTCAGACCACTAAAAATGTTCAAGAACAGATTTTGAAAACTTCAATTTTAAGACACTTTGATGTTATGGATCCATGATGTAACATCATAGATCATCATAAAACATCTTCTAGCACTTATATAAACACATAAACACGAAATCTTTCTTAGCAACCTGGATCAAAAAAAAATTAGCTTTATACCTTTCTTGTCCAAATCTTGATCTTGATCTTCCTAATCTGTTATTGGTTGATCTAGGGCTGATTATGTGACTGATTCACTAAAGAATTTCGAAGGCCATAGTGAGAGAGAGAGAGAGTAGGTGAGAGCTTGGATGCAATTTTGCAATTTTTTATGAAATTTCTCTCCCCAAATCTATTTATATTACTTTGATTCATGCATGATCTGATCTTGCTGTCAAATGGGGGTTGTTTTGCTGAGATTTCAATGCCACAAAGTCAATTGAGTTGGTGAACCACTAAAGCTTTAGCCATTTTTACAAGTTAGCTAATTTAAAATGTAAAAAGAGTATTTTGGTCACTTGCAAAATATATTTATTGGCAAACTTGGAATTTGTACAAACTCTTAGGGTTAAACCCTAAGGTCCTAACCCTTAGGTTTTAAAACCTTAGCTTCTAAAATCTCCAATTAGGGTTTTAATTAGAAAAATAAAATTTCTAAATTACAATTAGGGTTTGTAAAAATAGAAATTAAAATAACAAAAATATAATTAGGGTTTTCTAATCATATTAAAGTTTAATAAACAAATTAGGCTTGCCAATTAGGATTAGGGTTTCCTAATTAGGGTTTAGGATTCCCAAATTTTAAGTTAGGGTTTCCCGACATACGATTAGGATTTCTAACAGTACGCTAGGGTTTCTAATCCTGAGATTAGGGTTTTTAATCTCTTATTAGGGTTTATAAATTTTAAACCTTGTCCAATCAATCATTGATCAAAATCTCTACACAGTACAAACACATACTTATCAAAATAATTATTTTAATTATATTTTCTATCGAATCCGTATCCAGAAATTAGGGTTGGGGTTTCTATTCTCTGTTAAGCATAACTCTACTCTGATTTTATTAGTCAATACACAAATTGACCTTCTCGAGACTCGTATCACAGAAACTTGTCACAAAATTAATAATCAATATTAATATTAATTAAAAAAAATTATTCATAAAATTTTTATTATTCGAAATCTCGGGTTATCACATAGAGCAATTGGAAATATTTAGTAGAGTACAAAAATCAACTACAGATGGACTAATAAGTGCAATCTCAAAAGGATCCAAAAGACAGGTTCTAACAAATACTTTCTCCACTACATCTGCAATTAGATCAATCCGAAAACATCTTTTCGTTTCATTTTAGAATTTCATGGCTTTGAAAACATTGAATGTAACCTCTTGGTTATGAACGCGCATAGTTAGCTCTTCTTTTCTCACATTTATGAGAGTTCTCTTTGTTACTAAAAATGGCCACCTAAGAATAATAGATATCTCTTGATCTTCTTTAAAGTCTAAAACGGTGAAATCCGTCGAAAAGATGAATTTATCCACTTTAACCAACACATCTTCCACTATGACATTCGGATAAGTAAGTGATCTATCTGCAAGTTGCAGTGTCACATTTATAGGCTTCGCTTCCTTCAAACCTAGGTGCTTGTAAATTGAGAGTGGCATCAAATTGATACTAGCTCCCATATCATATAAAGTTTTCCCAAAAAACTTATTGACATTGGTGTATGAAATTGTAAAGCTACCTGGATTTTTAAGCTTTGGTGGTAGCTTCTTTTGAAGTATTGCACTGCACTCCTCTATAAGCGCCACTGTTTTGAACTCTCCTAACTTCGTTTTCTTTCAGAAGATTTATTTCATGAATTTCACATAAGTAGGTATTTATCTTAATGTATCAGGATATTAATTTGAAGCCTTTTTAAATATCTTCAAAAATTTTGAAAATTATTTATCCAGCTTTTGTTTATGGAACCGTTGTTGAAACAACACGGGTGGCACAATAGACATTTGTTTGCCTCCATTTCAACTTGCAACTGGACATGTTCCCTTCTTTTCTTTTTCCTTGTCCTTATTGACTTCCTTCTCAACTATACCCTTATCTTCGTGCAAACTCCTTATAGTTCCAATAACTGCATCGGGTAACTCTTTTCCACTTCGCAATGTAAAAGCCTTACAATACTCCTTCTCATCTTTCTTGGATGTGATCTCCTTATTAGTAGGTAGAGTGTCTTGAGGTCGATTAATAATAGCATTTACCAATTATCCCAAATGAATTTCTAAGTTTCGAATTGCTAAATCCTGACTGGTCATCCTCGACTCATTTTGTACAATGTATTTTGAAAGTTACTACTCCAAGTTCAACTTTTTCTCCTGTTGTGGTGGAGCTTGCTGCTGGAATCTTTATGGGTTCAGTTTTCTAGATGCAAAATTTTGGGGTTAACTGTTGCTGCTCCATATGAAATTTGATTGATTCCTTCATCCTTGATTATAGTTGTTGGGATTATTATTACCTTGCAGCCTCTGATAATTTCCAACGTATTGTACCGACTCTGAACTAATAGCACATTGTTCACTTGGATGATCACCAGCATAAAGCTCGCATGCCATCGACGTATTCTGAAGAGGTTGTGCTTCTAAAGCATATATCTTATTTGTTAGCATAGCCATCTATTCTACCAATGTCGTGACTGTATCAAGCTCGTAAATACATGTTGCCCTTGATTTATTCATTATTGCTAAAAGCCACTGGTAATTATTTTTTACCATTGTCTCAAATAACTCATAGGCTTCATCAAATTTCTTTCCCATTAAAGCTCCACCCACAGCTACATCAATACTAGTTCGCGTTGCACTAAACAACCCATTGTAAAATGTATGCACTTGCGATCACTTTGGAATACCATGATGTGGAAACCTTCGAAGTAGCTCATTCAATCTCTCCCAATCTTCTTATAGAGACTTGGAATCATGTTAAACAAATGATGTAATTTCCTTCCTTGACTTTACAGTCTTAGCTAGCGAAAATTTTTTTGCTACGAATTTCAATGTCAAATCATTTCATGTGGTGACGGTCCCTGCCGGAAGTGAATGTAACCAACTCTTCACCTTATCAGGGAGTGTGAAAGGGAAGAGTCTGAGTCTAGTTGCATCCTTAGTAACTTTGTTGTACTTAAATATATCACAGATATCCAAAAAGCTCGTCAAATGATGGGTAGGGTCATCGTTAGGCAAACCCCCAAACTATACCGAATTCTGGATCATTTGGATCACACCCGACTATATCTTAAAACTATTCACTTGAATTGTCGGCCTCCGAATGCTTAAATGGATCTCTGTCACTAACGGTGTAACATAATCCCTTAACAATTTATTTTCTTCTACAGCCATGACCTCTTGTTCTTGCAATTGCATGCAAAATTCAAGAACGCCTGCATAAGAAACAAAATAGAAAATTACGTTTAAACTAAGATCAAACTTATTGTAATTAATATTGGAAAAATTACTATACTTATTCCCCGATAACTGCGTAAAAAACTTATTTTCCTAATAATGTGATGCCCCAAAAATAGGTATACATCACCTATTCTGAGTCGTCAAATACATGGTACAAAATACAAATAAAAACTTAATTATATAACTGTCGTATAAAATACAACAAAACATAAGCTGTGAGTTTTAATACAACATTGTCTTCTAAACAGTATTCAAACTCAAAATAAGTCCTTGATAAGTGGGTTTTACACCTACTTATTGGATATTAATTCACGCGAACTATGCCCATCTCAAGTATATTTTAGTGTGTTTTTAGTGCATTTCATGTTATTTTGCATTGCATTTAGTTAAAACTCCTTTGGTGTGAAAGTGCAAGATATGGCATGATTTGGTGATGAAAATAGCATGAGGCTATATGATGCATGGCTTGAGGATCTAGTGGAGCAAGGAAACCAAGCATGACGAGGATGAACAGCTCAACAATTCAGTAGCAGCAGCAGCAGCAACAACAATGCAGAACCAGACTCAGAAGCAACAAAATAGAGTACAGACTGCAAGCCGCGCGGCAGAACACGCTTGAGGACGCGTGCCCGCGTGAGCCACCAACTGGACAGGCAGAACACACTGCAAGTAGTGTGCCCGCGCAAGGAATGCAAAGGAGGGGTGCGTGGCCGCGCGCGATGCCTGATGCTGTTGAGCTGTTTATTTTAATTTCTAATTTTAAGGGTTGTAATGAATTAAAAACGATTTCTGACTGGTCTCAAAAGAGTCATTCATTACTTTTGACGTATTTTCATATTGGAACTAGTGTTTACACACTAAGAGAGATTCCAACGTAGAACAAAGCTTAAACTCCATCCTTTCTAATTCTTCTTGGGATTTTCTATCAGTGTGGATTATTATTATTATTTTGCTGGATTTATATGAGGATTTGAACGTTACTAGTGGATGATAATCAGCAATCGGGTTTAATCGTTTCTATCCTTCATCTTTCAATTGTTTGCTTATTAGACATGTTTAGATTTGATCCCATAATGGCTTTTGGTTCAGTCATGAACTAAACTCCATTATGGGATTCTAACGGATTTTAGTATGTAGTTTAATTGCATGTTTGAATGCTGAACTGTTTTACATATTACATGGGATTTCTATCATGGTTGTTTTGCATGTATGAATGTTTGATCACCATTCGTTTTCAATACTTGTAGGGAATTGACAATGAACATGCGAGTATGGATTGTAATCATGATAGCATGCGTATATAGGGCTGTTTTATATGGCTTGTGTATTTCGTGAACCAGATAGACATATACTGTTTCACCGTATGAGTTAAAATAAGGGCTTGTGCTTAAATTCTATATGATTGCAATTTCACATAGACATATAGTGATTTTAGTTGTATTGATGATTACATGGAGTCTATCGCTTGTGGATGCTGTGTAAGTAGGTCATAGTGCATTGAAAAATGGTTATGACTCTATTAGTGGTCTTGGCTACTTTCCTGTGATATGTGAACCTTTCTTGCATGACAGTGGTAATTAGATGAAGTATTAAATGAAGTTAGGATCCCATTATTTCCAGATTTGGTTTATTCCATTATTATTTTTGTTTTAGTTATTATTTTCAATTAAAGTAATTCACCAATATAGTCATTAGTTTAAGCATATAAATATAGTGATTTAATTGATGCATAGTGATTTAAATTAGACAACTTTCTCTGTGGGATCGATACTTTACTTACTCTGTATTACTTGTTGACACATGTATGTTTGCATGCGTTAGAGCTCTTTTGTTAGAACTAAAAAAGAGGCAACAAGTTTTTGGCGCCGTTGCTGGGGAAAGGCGTTTAATTTAAATAATTATCATCTGTTTTAAGTTATATTGTGTGACTTAGACAATTCTGATCGTTTCTCATTTCTATTTTTGTTTTGATTTTGGTTTCAGGTACTTGTAGATTTTTACGCATACGCGATCATCCAACTCAGAATTAACACCAGCGCAGGATAACATTAACGGAAGAGGTTGGAAGGCAGGTGTGAAGAGAAATTTACAAGCTCAGTTAGAAAGTACTACATCTAATATGGCAGTCGAGGGACAAGGAGAAGAGCAAAGAGAGGAGCATAGGGCTCTGAGGGAATATTCCATGCCGAATATTAATGGACTTCAGTCTAGCATAGTCAGACAAGCGATAGCAGCTAATACATTAGAGATAAAAATAGGCACTATTCAGATGGTGCATAATTCGGTACAGTTTGGGGGTGCCGCTACAGATGATCCAAATGAACACCTATTGAGCTTTATTGAGATATGTGAGACATTCAGATATAACGGGGTGACAGAGGATGCTATCCGGCTTAGGCTGTTTCCGTTCTCATTGAGGGATAAAGCGAGAAGTTGGCTTCATTCTTTGCCAGCAGGATCAATTACTACATGGGAGGACTTAGCACAAAAGTTCTTAGCTAAATTTTTCCCAATGGCTAAGACGGTGAAAATGAGGACAACAATCTCTCAGTTTGAACAACAACAGGGTGAATCCTTATATGAAGCGTGAGAGAGATACAAAGAGATGCTAAGGAAGTATCCATACCATGGAATGCCAGATTGGATGGTGATCAACACATTTTATAATGGATTGGGATGACATTCTAGACCGATTGTAGATGCAGCTGCAGGAGGGGCATTATGGGCAAAGAGCTATGAGGAAGCCTATAACCTCATTGAGACAATGGTATCAAACGATTTTCAAAATCCTACATCTCGGATGCCAAAGCCCAAAGTTGCAGGTTTGTTGGCAGTGGATGCTATTACGCAGTTGTCGGCACACATGGCAGCTATGGCAAAGAAAATAGATTCAATAGCCGAGAGTAAAGTGAAAACAGTTGCCTTCGTATGTGAGATTTGTGCGGGGTCACACTCGACAGATCAGTGTGCTATCAGCTCGGAGTCAGTACAGCATGTGAGCAATTACAGGAAAGATCAAGGACAGTTTCAGAACACATACCACCCCAACAACTGAAATCATCCAAACTTTAGTTGGTCAAATAACCAAGGGAATCAGCAGAATCAGTTTCAGACGAATCAACAGTTTCAGCCACAGCCAGCTCAGCCACAGTTTACACCAAAACCACTGTTTCCACTGGGATTTTCTCAACAACAACAACATCACACTCCAGCTGCACCTCCACAAGAAAAGAAATCAGAAATGGAGGAGATGATGTTAAAGTACATGGCAAATAATGAGGTTATGATCAAAAGCCAAGCAGTGGCTATTAAGAATTTGGAGACTCAAATGGGGTAAAAGGCCAGCATGCTTAACAACAGGCCCCAAGGTTTATTGCTGAGTAATATAGAGACAAATCCACGGAGAGATGGAAAGGAACAGTGCCAAGCGATCACATTGAGGTCTGGGAAGAATATTGCAGACACTGCAAGTCGCGCGCCCGTGCCTGATTTACAATGGGAGGCCGCGCGACCGCGTGAGGCAGAACAGTTGACTGCTGAAGTAGAAAATCTAGAGAATTCTGAGGTTCAGCATGAAGAGAAAGATAAATCAAGGTCAGTTGAGAAGCCTATGAATTCAGTACCACAAATTCACCCTCAGGTACCATATCCGCAAAGATTGAATAAACAGAGGGAAGATAAACAGTTCAACAAATTCTTGGAAGTATTTAAAAAGCTACAGATCAACATACCTTTCACCGAGGCATTGGAACAAATGCTAAGTTATGCAAAGTTCATGAAGGGTATATTGTCAAGGAAAAGGAGATTAGACGAGTTTGAGACAGTAGCCTTGACAGAGGAGTGTAGTGAAGTGCTTCAGCAGAAGTTACCTCCAAAGCTGAAGGATCTGGGAAGTTTCACAATTTCGTGCACAATCGAGAAGATAACTTTTGAAAAATGTTTGTGTGATCTTGGGGCAAGCATCAATCTGATGCCTTTATCATTGTTCAATCATTTGGGATTACCGGCTCCAAGGCCAACAAACATTTTGTTGCAGTTAGCTGACAGATCCATCACATATCCACGGGGAATTGTTGAAGACGTATTAGTGAAAGTGGACAAACTTATCTTTCTAGCTGACTTCATCATTTTGGGCTACGAGGAAGATAAAAATATACCAATCATACTGGGGAGACCATTCTTAGCCACAGTAAAAAGACTTTGATAGATGTGCAAAAGGGGAAACTCATGATGCGTGTACATGATCAGGAGGTGACCTTTAATGTCTTTAAGGCAATGAATTTCCCAACAGATGAAGAAGAATGTTTTCGGGTTGATTCGGTGGATCGGGTCTTAATTGATGAGGAACAGAATTTGGTGAACTATGAACCGTGGAGGTATGTAACTGGTGAAAATTCAAATTTGGAGATCAAGCCATTTACGAAAGTAAGAGACAGTAATTTCAAGGGCGAGGTGGACAGGCAGAAAGTCGCCTCAATTCCTTCGTTAGCGTGAGATTCAGAGACAGTCAAGCTAATTGACTATAACTTAGCGCTTGATGGGAGGCAACCCATTATTTCTATCTCTATTTTCTTTTTATTTATTCTGTTTAGATTGTTTTAGTGGGCTCAGCTTTATTTCATTATTGATAGTTTGTTAGATTTACATAATTGAGTGTGTAGCAATGTTTGCATTGAGATTGGTTGAAATAGGTTAGAGTTTATTTGGTCAGTGATTCATGTTTTAACAGAATGCATTAATGTCTATATAGGTATCAATAATTGAAGGCATCACTGGTATGCAGATTGGAGTTGATCATTAACAGTGCAGATATCAGGATCGCGTGGCCGCGCAAGGACTGCAATCCAAATGCGCGCGCCTACGCGACATGCCGATCACAGCCCAATTCATACTCACGTGCCTGCGCACAAAACACACTGAATACCCGCGCGGCCGTACGAGACACCGGACTGAGACAAATTTGAAAATTTTAAAACCAAGTTGGGGACCATTTGGACTCTCATTTGAAATAATAATAGAAGCGCAATCATCTCAGTCTCCAAACCGCACGTCTCTTCATTTCCCTTCTATCAGTTACAAACTTGAAGCCATAAATCTCTCCACCACATGATTATCCACAATTTCTTCCACGTTCTACATCTACCCATGTCTCATCAGTGCATTATAAAACTTGGGTTTCAAGAGAGAGTCATGCGACATCAGTGTGGGGTAAATCACAGTTTTTGCTAGCATTCATTCTCAGTCAGATCATCTGTATCATCTCTATCAACTGTAAATGGGTCCAAAGAGGGCGCGATCTTCCTCTCCCTCATCATCATCTTCCTCTGGCAGTCAAAGGGAGGATGTGGTAGACCATTCCAAATTTTTGGATTTGGAAGCCCAGCAGGAATACTACAGAATCGTGACCAAAACCTTTATGAAAGAAAGAGGGTTCAAGCCTGAGCAACAAGATGGACAACTATGCTCTATGATTCACGAACGCGGATGGCTTGGATTCACTGCCACCCCTACGCCCATTCCGATGAGTATAGTTCGAGAGTTCTACGCCAATGCCAAAGTCACTAGGAGCGGTGTTTCTCTGGTTCGCGGTTTTGATATCGATTACAAACCCCCCGCCATCAGAGCCATTTTCGGACTTATTGAGACACCACCAATAGGGTCGGCTAACTGGGTCACAGGTGCACACTTGGAGACGGACTTGGAATTGGTTATTGCGAAATTGTGCGTGCCTGACACGAAGTGGACATATAAAACTGGCACGAATCAACCTCGCATATTCCCAGCCGCAGCCTTGAACAGCTATGCAAAAGCGTGAAATCTGTTCATATGCGCTAAGCTAGTACCTTCGTCTCATCAGCATGAGATTACAGCGGAAAGAGTGATCATTTCGTGGGGTATAATTACGGGCAAGTATATTGACGTGGGCCATCTGATTCACCAAAATATTTTGAAGTATATGCGGGGAAGTTGTAACATTCCAGATTTTAAATGTAAGTTATAAATATTTATTAATTTATATAAATATTTATTGGATGTGTTTATTATTGAATAAGTAATTGTTCAAATTGATTGAGTTGATTTGGTTAATTATTTATTTGCTAAATAATTAATGTGATTAGTTAATTATTTATTTGTTAAATTTGATTTAGTTAATTATTTATTTGCTAAATAATTAATGTGATTAGTTAATTATTTATTTGTTAAATAATTAATGTGTTACGTGGATTGAGTTATGTGGTTAAGTAATTTATTTAATAAATTGTTATTAAATAAAGTGTGACAAATAACTATGTTATAAAGAGTTATTAAAATAAATTAAAGTAATTTTAATTTGGTTTTTTTTTGCCAAACAAGGCTTACGTATATTAATCCTTTAATTTTAAATGATTTGCCAAACAAAGCCGTATGGCTTTTAGTTTTAATTTTTGAATTATTGTTATATAAATATAATACGTGTAATATATATAATAGTTTTATAACTAATAAATTAATAAGGAAAAATTAGTATACGACGATTTTAAAAACGTTTTGAAAAGCGTACGTTGATTTGTTTTAAGTTTTAACTATAGCCTGTTGTCTGTATTGTCTAAACCTAAGCTTAAGAAAAACTACAGAGAAAGAAAAGAGAAGAAAAGTGTCTAAGAATTTGTGACTGAGAGAGAAAGTTATATGTTCGTCAAAAGCTATTCTCAGTGAAAGGTTTTCTAAAAGCAACAAAAAGGTATGTATTATAATCTTAACATAGGTTTTATAGTATAACTATTTAGCCTCTGTGTTTCTTGAAACTCAACTTCACTGTATATGAGTTTTTACAAAGGTTGTCTGTAAATCATGTTTATGTAATTGATTTTGAAATCCTGAATAATTATAATTGTAATTGATACAACTAGCATATATATATATATATATATATATATATATATATATATATATATATATATATATATATATATATATATATATATATATACGAATATATGTTTTGCATGATAACAAAAATTCGTGTATGCTAGTTATGAAGTTGAAGGTCATGCATGTTTATTTGGTATGAATTTCAGAAAAACGGTAGTTTAAAGGAATCAAATTTGGTTATAACTGTGGAATTTCAGTTCACTGTATTTTATTTATCAACAATGAAGTTTTGAGTTTTAAAAATAGTGTTTCAAAATTTAAGTTTCTAAAATTGTTGTTCGAATTGTTGATCATTGGTATTTGGATGATTTTTAACATTTATGTGTAATTTACGTGAAGTCGTACATGTTAATTGGTGTTAATTGTTGTTACAAATTTAAGACAGTAGCTTTGGCTCTATTCTTCGTTTTGGTTCTGTGAGTTTTGGCGCCCCAGCGTCAAAAATTCATGCTCCAGCGTCAAATCTCGCGCCTTAGCGTCAAAATCAGCGCCCCAGCCAGACTTCATGCCGCAGTTCCGAAGTCAGCGCCGGAGCGCCGGATTTCGCGCCGCAGCGCCGAGTCCCTGTATATTTCTCGCGCCGGAGTGCCACCTCAGCGCAAGTTCAAATTGTGGCGCCGCGACGCCACTTAACAGAAAGTTCAGAAACGACTTTTGTCTTACACAAAAGTTTACTTTTTTAAGGAATGATATATATGATAAATGTTGAGTATGTATTTCTGGTATTATAGTATGTTAAAATTATGAGTGAACATGGAATTACTAATTAACAAATATTGTTATTAGTTTTATTAGATAGAAGTTGATTATGCGATTTGATTATATGGTTAGACATTTAAACCATACGTGATGTAGCATTGATTATGACTAATCATGTCATGTTTACATATGTATATAGGATAATTGTGATTTGGATTATAACGGTTTAATCTACACGCAAGGCAAGTTCTTTAACTCTACTTTTATAACAGTTGAGCAAGTTTTCTAATCCTAAATCTTCGTTATGCAAATTTCATAATTCTATATTTTATTGAGTAAAGCACTTTCATTAAGCAACTTAATTGTATCTAGTTATTCATGATGATACAAGTTTTTCATCTCCACACTTTCGTCGAACTAGTTGTTATGATTATGCAAGTTTTTCCTAACTCAAAAATTGTTAGCATGCAAGTATCTTTATTCTGTTGAACCAATTTATCGTTCAAGTTATTCTTTATTATGCATGCTTGATACTGAGTTTTAAGATGTAACCTTAGCTTAGTATTGTTCAAAGTAAGGTATGATAGATTATTCAATTGTTATGCTATTAGATTATTCCTAAAGCATGAATTTAGAATGCAATATTTATTCAGTTGTGATTATTCAATAACACAATGTTATTATCTTTTATTCAACTAATCCTTAGTTGATGTCCGTTGAATTCCAAATTACCTTGAAGTGTATCCAAACCAAACTGACTTTGGTGCAGACTTGTACTCCAAATAATGAGATGAACAACTCTTTTATAAGAGGTTTACGCTTAGCGTTGAAATGTTTGTGCACAATACATTATACGAAGGGCTGATCCCCCTAAGTACGTGGAGTCCTTATAGTCTTATGACTATTAAAGTTAAAGTTGAAAGATTACTTATAACTGTAGACATGGTTCGTGGTCATTAGACCCTCAGTTGTATATTTCAGAATGTCAACAGAACATATTGTTCAGTTCTATTGAGATTATTAGTTGGCAAATATTGTAAGATTTTCTTTATTGTTATTTCACGTGAGCTTTGTTTGCTCACTTTTGCTTATATAACTATTATAGTTAAAGATGAGAAGGTAGATGTACCTAGCACCAGCAAAGGAAAAGGAAAGATGATCAAGTACTGAAGACTTGTAATGTGTTGGCAGTTATTTACTAGACTTTTATTTCATTGATGTAATGAAGTATTTATTTAATTTCTGCATTTGAATGATTGTAATTAAAGGTTAGATAACCTGGGAGATTTTGTTTATGTAATCCCTTAAGGGAAGGTTTATTATTCAATTTTATTATGATTGGGTAGTTAGATATGAATGAGTTGATTAAGTGAATACCAAATCTTGAGGTGGTGAAGTACCGAGATTTGGGGGTGTCACAAGTTGGTATCAAAGTTTTAGGTTATGAACTTTAGGTGTGGGAAAAGCCTTAGGAAGTAACCTTTGAAAAGATAATGGAGATAACTCTTATCGAGTTTTAAGGAAGAAGTAATAACACACTTATGTGCTTATGTGTTTATAACTTATGTGCTCGTGAGTGTCGAGTAGAATGATTGATAATTAAAACATTAAAACTTTTTGTCAGGATGACTAATGTCGGAGAATCCAGTCAGGCTAGAGAGGAAGGACCTCAAATGCCTATAGAGGGGGAGCCTCGCGCCATTCAGGTTGTTTGGGAACAACTACTGCCACGGGAGTCAGCCCCGTTGGTCACAATGGTTAAAGATGAGAATGATGATTTGGAGACGGATGAGGAGGATCCCGTGGTGTTGCCACAGGAGGATGAGGATGACGAGGATGAGGAAGAAGAACTAACCTCGATAGCTGCTTGTATGTATGATGAAGTCTACGACCGTAACGTGGAACTTCAGGATATCGTCGAGGAGTTGCAAGAGATAGTAGCTGAACAACAGACTGCAATGACACAGAAGGACGACGAGATCCAGGATTGTGAGGAACGACTAACTAATGTCGAAGAGAAGCTAGTACAAACTGAAGGAGAGAAAGAAAAATTGATCGAGGTGATCGCAGAACTAAAGAACAAACTGAAGGAAGAAGCTACTAAGAGAGCAAGAGCTGAAGATGCATACGAAGAAGCTTATCAACAAACCGGAATAGTAGTACGAGACGCGCAATTAAAGAGGATGAAGATGGAGGAGATGGATAAAGTATTCAATACCATGGTCAATCGAGCTCAAGATCAGGTCATGGGTTATCCAATTCAGCTGGAGACTCTGCCATCATACGTGTTAGATCGCCGAACAATGTTCCGAGTTATGGAAGAAGAGCGTCGAAAGGCTATACAGTATCTTAATATGACATCCTAGGGAATGTACTTGATATAAGATATATGATATGATAAATAATATGTAAGTCCCCAGTGTCATGTAACCTATGGGATATGATGATGATGTCCTGAAGCTATAGTAGTTCAGGAAAATAATGTATATTGTGACGCCCCCAAAATTAGGTATACATCACACATCTTGGGTCGTCAGATACATAGTACAGAATACAAATACAACTTACTAATACAACTGTCGTGTACAATATGACAAAACATAAACTGTGAGTTTGAATACAAATATTATCTTCTAGAGAGTATTCATACTCAAAAGGAGTCCTCATTACATTTATTAACACACCATTACATAGAATAGTGAGGACTACTAACTAATACTATCATTCGGACTATCACTCTGTTCCCCGACTTGCCCCAGCTACGTTCTCATTTCCTGAAGAGAATAGTGAAAGAAAGGGTGAGCTCAACTAGCCCAGTAAGAAATATTATGACTAAGATAATGCAGAATAAATTATCATTAGCCTTCAACAATGTTAAACTGATAAAATATAATAGACATCAAGTTTAACTGCAGCAGAACAAGCAATCCATTAAAAGAGTCAAGTAGAAAATAAACTCTACTATCTTTTATGATTTAAAAGGGTTTTCAACACTGCGATCGCTGAGACTCAGCTTAATAAAATAATCCACATCATCGAATCACCCCTGCACTACGGCCAAGGATATTTGTGTACTCATTAATGGTCATGATCATGCCAACAACTGTCCATCAACGCACTACGGGCCAATGAGGACGTTTACCACATCATTTGTAACATTACGGTCATGATTATACCGAATAATCCTTGGTCATAATCATACCAAGTCCATCTATGCACCACAGGCCACAGATGACTTTCAACATTTTATAAACATGAGGATGATGACAATGATATAAGAATTCAATAAAACAAGTTCAAGAATTAATTTATCCAATAATTAACAACTTCCAAATTGTCAACATGATACTGCTTTGTGGAGTAAAATTTAAGAATACTTAGAAGAATATTTTCATGAAAAGATATTGGATGAACCGCAATTATCAAGGATATTCCACTAATTTCATGGAGTATAGAAGTCAAAACTTAACCAACTGAGTATAATAAAGAATGGAATAACAAAAGAAATCACCCGACATGCGATAGACCGCACAGACAGGTTATTCCAACAGAATAATAAATAATGGAACCAGGTCCGGCGTAAACGCACAGACAGGATGTTCCAACAGAATAATAATAAAGACGGAACCAGGTCCGGTGTAAAACACACAGACAGGATGTTCCAACAGAATAATAATAAAAACGGAACCAGGTCCGGTGTAAAACACACAGACAGGATGTTTCAACAGAATAATAGAAGAATGTCACCAAGTATAGGGTAGACCGCGTATAAAGGTTATTCCAACAGAATAATAAGAAATGGAATAACAACAGTTCTCTTCATGAATAAGAAAGAATAACACCCCTTACCGTTTTAAAGAAGAGCTGAAATAAGGAAGTAGTTAAGTAGCAGAATACTCTTCTTCTCTCTCTATAGTTTCTCTCTCTAGAGTTCAGTGAATTCGTAAGAAATAATGAAGGAATGAGCTGTTATTTATAGAAAAATAGAATGCATAGTAACTAATCCATGAACGGTCCAGATTGATTACTTTAATCTGACGGTCCATATTTAAAGAAAAATCTTTTAAATAAAATATAATATATTCTATTTATAGAATAACTTTAATAAAGTATTCTGTTTTATATAAAAAGATGTTTCTGTTTTATTACGTTAATAATACGAATAAAACAAAACGTCATTATCGCTAAATAATTCATATTATTAACTGACAATAATTGAATCAAACTGAGTGACTTCTCACATAAGCATTAATAATCAATACCGTGTGCTACTATGCAACCACACGTATTACTGTACTTTTACTACCGAGTAGTTCAACAGTATTAATGGTAAAACTTCCGCCGTTATTTTTAATAAAATATTTTTGTCGTTTTCTCAATCCGACAATAATTCCGTTGTGGGGTCCACCAATGATTGTGCCGCTGTACGAATATTCCCTGTTAAAACGAATATTCCCCGACCAATCGAATATTATATAACAACTTGCTTACTTTGCAAAATTTATAAATATTACCCACAACTATAACATTATATCAAATTAACTCCATAATATTCAAAAATGATATTTATAGAAAATTCATCTTTATTTATAAAAGTTGGGGTCTTACATATATAGCAGTGATGCTACTGTTATGATGTTTTCCAAAGAAATTATGAATGAATAATAGTTATTTATCTTATTATTCCAAAGTGCTATGTGTTATGTGATTATTACTTCTTTGAGGGCAAGTTAAAAAAAATTTCTTAAAAGAGTGGAGTAATAATCTAATGAGTGTATTTTTAACAGAAAATGCCTCCAAGACGTCAACCACCCCGACATAGAACCACTGAAGGAACCAACAATAATAATGCTGAAGCTAACCCCGTTCAGCAGCTGGTGACGTTACTAACAGGTGCACTGCAGAATCAACCGCAGAATCAACTACAAAACCAAGGCACAACATTTAAGGAGTTTAAGGCGGTTGGACCACCTGAATTCTGTGGGTCCATGAATCTAGTCGAGGCACAGACCTGGATTATAGAAATAGAGAAAGTATTTGAAGTCGCTAGGGTAGGGGAAGATCGAAAGACTGCTTTTGCAACGTTCATGTTGAAAGCAGAGACTAGTTATTGGTGGTAGGCCAATAAAACCCAGGAAGGACCAGGAGTGATGACCTGGGATAGGTTCAAGGAGTTATTCTTCGAGACCTATTTCCCAAAGAGTTCGAAGAGTCAGTTAGAGGTTCAGTTTTTGGAGTTGAAGCAGGGAACGATGTCGATATCTGAGTATGCCGCGAAATTTAATGAGATGGCGAGGTTTGCGCCATATCAAGTCAGCACAAATGAACGCAAGGCAAAGAGGTTTGAACAGGGACTGAAGCCCTGGTTGTATAGTAGGGTTTCCCTATTCCAGTTGAAGACATTTGCAGCAGTGATGGAGAAGACGATTCTCGCTGAGAATGGAGGCGAGGCTGTAACAAAACACAATCAAGAGCAGAGGAAAAAGAAAAGTGAAGGTGAAGCTAATAGTGGTGGTAGTAACGGCAGAAATGGAAACAATTTAAAAAGGAAGTGGAATGCGAATGGGGGACCTAGAAATCAGCAAGGAAGCCAGCAAAAGAAGAAGTTCAAAGCATATGCCACATGCAGAAAGTTTCATAAGGGTGTATGCTTAATGGGGAAACGAGTATGCTTCAACTGTGGCCAGGAGGGTCGCATCGCCCCAAATTGCAATCAACCCAAGAAGAATATTTGCTACACCTGCGGGTCAAAGGATCACTTTGCTCGCGAGTGTCCAAAGAAGAAGTCGGGTGAGACAGCTAGAAGCAAGGGAAATGCTAGTGGAGTTGCACTGACTATTGCTGGATCGACGTCAACAAATAAGCCCACAGCCAGAACCTTTAACATAACGGTGCAGGACGCGGTGTAATCAAAAGATGTCGTGTCAAGTATTATCCAAATCAATAATATAAATGCATATGTATTATTTGATTCGGGTGCTACTTGCTCGTTTATATCTGATGAATTTGCTAAGAAGTTAGAAATATCTAGAGAAGAGCTGAATTTCCCTTTAAACATAGAAATTGCGAATAGGGAAGTGATTCCTGTTAGGTTCATATACAAGAACTGTAAGGTGAATATTAAGGGGAATATCATGATGGTAGATTTAATTCCGATAAAACTCGGAGAGTTTGACGTAATATTGGGAATGAATTGGCTATTCAATTATGGAGCAATAATTGACTGCTAAAAGAAGTGTGTAAACCTTATGACTCCGTCAAAGGTAGTTTTTCATGGTAGCAAATCGCCTAGACAAATGAGATGTTTGACGATGATGTAGGCCAAGAAGTTGTTGAGTCAGGGCTGTGTAGGGTACTTAGCTTACATAGTCGATACTCAAAAGGAGAAGGGTGTTAAATTGGAGGAAATACCAGTGGTTAGGGAATTTATGGACGTTTTTCCAGAAGATTTGTCGCGACTTCCGCCCGATAGAGAAATTGAATTCGTGATCGATTTAGCGCCAGGGACTACTCCGATATCGAAAGCCCCGTACAGAACGACTCCAGTAGAAATGAAGGAACTGATGGTACAACTACAAGAACTGTTAGATAAGAAGTATATTCAACTGAGTGTATCACCGTGGGGAGCGCCGATGTTATTCGTGAAGTAGAAGGATGGGATAATGCGTCTTTGCATTGATTATAGGGAATTGAACAAAGTCACTAATAAAAACAAATATCCATTGCCAAGAATAGATGACTTGTTTGATCAATTGAAGGGTGCTAAATATTTCTTGAAAATAAACTTGAGAAGTGGATATCACCAATTAAAAGTGAGAAAGGAGGATGTACCAAAGACGGCATTCCGAACTCGCTATGGACATTACGAATTTTTGGTGATGTCTTTTGGTTTGACAAACGCCCCTGTAGCGTTCATGGATTTGATGAACAGGGTATTTAAACCATTTTTAGATAAGTTTGTGGTGGTATTTATCGATGATATTTTGGTGTACTCTAAATCTCGAGAGGAGCATGTGGAACATTTACGTCTGACGCTGGAGACGCTAAGAAAAGAAAAATTGTACGCGAAATTCTCTAAATGTGAATTTTGGCTGGAACGTGTACAATTTTTTGGTCATGTAATTGATAAGGATGGGATTTCAGTGGATCCATCAAAAGTCGAAGCGGTGATAAATTGGGAGCAACCAAGAACTCCATCAGAAGTAAGAAGTTTCTTGGGATTGGCCGGATATTACAGATGATTTATTCAAGATTTCTCCAGGATTGCCACTCCATTAACAAATTTGACGAGAAAATATGTAAAATTTGTTTGGACGAAGAAGTGTGAAGGAAGTTTTCAGGAATTGAAAAAGAAGCTAAGTATGGCACATGTGTTGTCATTACCAGATAATACAGGAAACTTTGTGGTGTATAGTGATGCTTCACACAAAGGATTGGATTGTGTCCTTATGCAGAACGATAAGGTTATAGCGTATGCATTAAGGCAACTGAAAGACTATGAGAAAGGGTATCCGACTCATGATTTAGAGTTGGCGGCAGTAGTATTTGCTCTGAAAATATGGAGACATTATCTCTATGGAGAAAAATGTGAGATCTACACAGACCATAAAAGTCTAAAGTATATCTTCACACAGAAAGACCTGAACATGCGGCAAAGGAGATGGATGGAATTGATAAAGGATTACGATTGTGAGATCTTTTATCATCCAGGCAAAGCTAACGTGGTTGCAGATGCCTTGAGTAGGAAAGGCAGAGAAAAGTTGATGTTGTTAACTGATAAGGAGGAGCTCATTTCAGCAATGGCAAGGCTAGAGCTAGAAATCAAATTTCCAGAAGAATACGGTGAAAAATTATACAAGATGGAAGCCAGTCAAACTTTGGTGGACAAAGTGATGAACGCTCAACTACAGGCTGAAGAATGTAGAAAAATAAAGGAAAGCGTGGCCGAGGGTAAAGAATTGAAGTATAAGGTCGATACTGAGGGAATGCTAAGATTCGAGGGACGAATTTGGGTTCCAGCAGCACAAGATATTAAAGAAGACATCTTGACAAAAGCTCATAGCTCAAGATACTCGATTCATCCAGGAAGTACAAAAATGTATCAAGATTTGAGGCGTCATTTCTGGTGGCCGAACATAAAAAGAGATGTTGCAGAATGCGTTGCAAAGTGCTTAACATGTCAGAAAGTGAAGGCTGAGCATCAACGACCAAGCAGATTACTTTAACCGTTGGAAATACCAAAATGGAAGTGGGAATATATCACAATAGATTTTGTGGTGGGTCTTCCAACAACTCAGAAAGGATACGACGTGATATGGGTGATAGTGGACAAACTTACAAAATCAGCACACTTTTTGCCAATAAAGATTAGGTTTAATCTTGATCAGCTGGCAAAGTTATATGTTAAAGAGATCGTGTCGAGACATAGAGTTCCAATGTCAATTGTGTCAGATAGAGATCCGAGGTTCACATCAAATTTCTGGAAGAGACTACAAGAATGTATGGGAACACAGTTGCTAATGAGTACGGCATATCATCCGCAAACAGATGGCCAAAGCGAAAGAACGATCTAGACATTGGAAGATATGCTGAGAGCATGCATCATGGATTTCAAAGGAAGCTGCGATGAACATTTGCCAATGGTGGAATTTGCCTACAATAACAGTTACCATGCAAGCATCGGCATGCCGCCTTACGAAGCATTATACGGCAGAAAGTGCAGAACTCCATTGTGCTGGGATAAAGTCGGTGAACGTCAACTGCTAGGACCAGAACTGGTACAACAAACCACTGACGTTATCAAACTCATCAGGAAAAGAATGGTAGCAGCTCAAGACCTACAGAAGAAGTATGTTGATCAATGTAGACAAGATCGTGCATTCGACGTAGGAAATTATGTATTCCTAAAAGTTTCTCCTTGGAAGGGGAAAATTCGCTTCGGTAAGAAGGGAAAGCTGAAGGGTTTCGACAGAAACACACAGTGAAAATAGAATAAATATAAAGCAATTTTGAAACCCTAAACAGGATCCATGCAAAAATCAATTAACTCAGTGGTTAGAAATTATACCGATTATGAAAATTAAATTGATGCACTTGAATCTCCAACGCAATCCAAATGAATCGCGCCTCTACGGTATCCACACGAACGCTTCGCGAATCGTCCTACGATGTGCAAAAGAAGGAACTGCGGTACTAGCCACCAAGGATGAGGATTTTAGAACTGTTTCTCTCTAGTCTCTCTTTGAGAGTGGCTAGGATTTTTTGTTTTGAATAATATCCTAAGTGGCTGCTATATATCATATATATAGTAGTTAAAAGGTATTAATCAAAACCTAATTTCATAAAATCCGAATTTATATATATATACATATATATATATATATATATATATATATATACACACACAAATTATCCTTTTAATTTAAATTCGTAATTTAAATACTATTAATCATATTAATATATTTAAATCCTTAAAATTTAAATTAATTTCCTTTTAAATTACGTTCTATGTGTGTGACCCTATAGGTTATTATTACGTTGGCAATAATTTTAAAATCATATTATAAAGTTATAAATAGTGAGCGGCATCTAGTAATGCATCACTGCTACCCAAGTAATAATAAGATCGATGATTCGATGTAACCTTTTCGTGACCAATATTTCAATGTAATTTAATCCTTTTAACCTTCGTATCCAAGATTAAACTCGAGTCATGGAATGTGTCTTACTCTTCATAATTTAATCTGAGTTTTTCTTGATCAATGAGTGGACTATATGAAACAAATCACTATTTGAGTATGGCCATGCATTTCATAGTCCTACTCAATCAAGAGGCCTACGGATATCACCCCTAATATATAGGATGGTTAAATTCCATCTAGATCACTCATATTCCTCACATGATTCATGATATACCCAATAATCACATTTATAGTCCACCCTATTAAAGGTGACATTTGATGATATCAAAGTACATAAATTCTCGTGTAGTAATATAGTGATTTCAGGTCGGAGGACCATTACTTCATTGTCACAGTGAGAATTACTAATGACACTTTGCATAATGCTCCATATAGAATTCTCATGGTGGGTCTGTCCAGTACAGCGTTCTCTAACATGTACCTATGCATTGTCTTAATATCTCATATAATTATGACCAATGAGATTTGGTCATCAGTCAATCCACATACTATTCTTAATGCATCATTGTTGTCCCATCAACAATGATACTCGACTAGGGACATTTAAGAACAATGATACTAATTATAATTATATAATCTCATGTTCAAGTCACATACTTGAAACTATATAATTTGTATCATTATTCTAAGGATTTTTATTATGTTAACATTTATATAACGCAGTAAATAAAACCATAATAAAATTATTCATTTATTTAATCAAACATAATATCAAAACGTTAAGCAATTATATCAAATAATTGTCCTCTAGGGCATAAACTCTAACAGTCTCCCACTGCACTAGAGTCAATCACTCATGTATCTAATACCCATGAAACTAGTGTGACCGTAGTGCTTCTGCTGCGACAAAGCCTTGGTCAGTGGATCTGCAACATTATCATCTGTTGGCACTCTTCCTATATGTACATCTCCTCTATCAATGATTTCACGGATGAGATGGTACCGCCTAAGTATATGCTTGGATCGTTGGTGAGATCTGGGTTCCTTAGCCTGTGCAATGGCTCCATTATTATCACAGTATAGAGCAACCGGATCAACAATGGTTGGAACAACACCAAGTTCAGTGATGAACTTTTTAATCCATACAGCCTCCTTGGTCGCACTAAAAGCAGCCTCTGTTGTAGAATCGGCTACTGTTTCTTGCTTCAAACTCTTCCAGCTAACAGCACCACCATTTTAAGGCAAAATACAAAACCTGACTGAGACTTATAGTCATCATTATCAGTCTGGAAACTAGCATCTGTGTAACCCTTTACTGCCAGTTCGTCTTCACCTCCAAATACCAAGAATGAATCCTTAGTCCTTTTTAGGTACTTGAGGATATTCTTGACTGCTGTCCAGTGACCTTCACCTGGATTCGACTGGTATCTGCTCGTCATGCTCAAAGCATACAAGACATCCGGACGAGTACATATCATTGCATACATGATAGATCTAATTGCCGAAGCATAAGGGATCTTTCTCATACGCTCCTCATCATCTTGTGATTTAAGACATTGGGCCTTAGATATATTTACACCATGAGTCATTGGTAAGTGTCCTCTTTTTGCCTCCTGCATGCTGAACCGTTTCAGCACTTTATCAATATATGTACTCTGACTTAGGCCGATCATTTTTCTTGATCTATCTCGATAAATCTTGATACCTAAAATGTAGGCTGCATCGCCTAAATCTTTCATGGAGAAACATTTTCCTAACCATGTTTTTATAGCCTGTAATGAAGGAATATCATTCCCAATAATTAATATGTCGTCAACATATAATATCAGGAATACAATGTGACTCCCACTAACCTTCTTATATACACAAGGTTCATCATCATTTTTAATAAAGCCAAACTCTTTGACTGCTTCATCAAATCGAAGATTCTAACTCCGAGAGGCTTGCTTCAATCCATAAATAGATCGCTGCAGCTTACATACCTTTTCAGCATCCTTTGGAGTGATAAATCCCTCAGGTTGTGTCATGTACAGATCCTCAAGGAGATTTCTGTTAAGGAATGCAGTTTTGACATCCATCTGCTAGATTTTATAATCGTAAAAGGCTGCAATAGCAAGTAAGATCCTGATGGATTTAACCATTGCCACTGGAGAGAAGGTTTTATCATAGTCAACACCTTGAACTTTTTTGTAACCTTTTGCTACCAGTCGACCTTTGTAGGTTTGTACATTACCATCCATGTCGGTTTTCTTCTTGAAAACCCACTTGCACCCGATTGGTTTTACCCCTTCAGGTGGATCAACCAAAGTCTATACTTGGTTAGTATACATGGAGTCCATTTCAGATCTCATGGCTTCAAGCCATCTCTCAGAATCTGGTCCATTCATAGCTTCTTGGTAGGAAGCAGGCTCATCCTGATCTATGAGCATCACATCACCGTTTTGAGTCACAAGATATCCATAATATCTCTCGGGCTCTTGGCGTGTCCTACCAGATCTACGAATTCCTTGTGTAATTTGAGTAGGTTCACTTTTCACAATTTCTTGTGGTTCCTGCTCACGTTCCAACTCAGGTTCAATGATATTTTGTGGTTCTCGAATTTCTTCGAGTTCTACTTTCCTCCCACTGTTTCCTATAGAGACAAATTCTCTTTCTAGAAAAATACCAGTTCGAGCAACAAACACTTTATTCTCAGAAGGTTTGTAGAAATAATACCCTTTTGTTTCTTTTGGGTATCCCACAAAATTACATTTGTCAGATTTGGGTCCGAGCTTATCAGAATCCAAACATTTTACAAACTCCTTGCATCCCCAAATCTTTATGAACGACATACTAGGACGTTTCCCAGTCCACATCTCATATGGTCTCTTCTGAACCGTCTTTGTAGGAACACGGTTAAGTGTGAATGCAGCTGTCTCTAGGGCATGACCCCAGAAGCTTATTGGAAGATCTACATGACTCATCATTGATCGTACCATGTCCAATAAGGTTCGATTCCTCCTCTCAGACACACCATTCCATTGTGGTGTTCCAGGTGGAGTGAGCTGTGATATAATACCACACTCCTTTAGAAGGTCATCAAAGTCTTGGCTTAAGTATTCACCTCCTCAATCGAATCGAAGGGCTTTTATGCTTTTGCCAAATTGGTTTTGAACTTCATTCTTGAATTCCTTTAACTTTTCAAAGGATTCGGATTTGTGTCTCATTAGATACACATATCCATATCTACTTAAGTAATCAGTAAATATAATGAAGTAATAAAACCTACCTCTTGCTAACGAACTCATGGGTCCACATACATCACTATGTATAAGTCCCAATATATCGCTAGCCCGTTCACTGTGTCCAGTGAAAGGGGCTTTAGTCATCTTACCTAATAAACAAGATTCGCATTTTTCATATGATTCAAAATCAAATGAATCCAAAAATCCATCTTTATGGAGTTTTGATATGCGTTTCTCATTTATATAGCCCAAACGACAGTGCTAGAGATATGTCGGATTTGAATAATTTGATTTAAATTATTTTGTATTTATGTTATAGATAGGCATTTCCAAATCAAGAATATAAAGACCATTAAACAATTGTGCAACACCATAGCAAATATCATTTAAGTAAAACAAACAACGATTGTTCTTAATTATAAATGAAAAACCTTTCTTGTCCAAACAAGAAAAAGAAATAATGTTTTTGCTTATAGTAGGCACAAAATAACAATCTTCTAATTCTAAAACTAGCCCAGAGGGCAAAGATAAATGATAAGTTCCTACGGCTAGTGCAGCAACTTTTGCTCCATTCCCAACTCGTAGGTCAACCTCTCCTTTTGCCAAAGTCCTACTCCTTCGAAGTTCCTGCACATTAACACAAATGTGAGAACCACATCCAGTATCCAATACCCATGATGTAGAAGTAGACAAGTTGACTTCTGTAACATATATACTTGAATCAAAAGTCACACTTCCTTTCTTTTTCTTCACTTCTTCCAAATAAGCATGATAATTCCTCTTCCAGTGTCCAGGTTTTCTACAAAAGTGACAATCACCTTCTTTAGCCACCCCACCTTTAGGTTTTAAAGCCTGTTTTATTTTGGAATTAGGTTTGGCACCAGAATTAGATCCTATCTTTTTCTTGCCTTTCCATTTTCCCTTAACATTCCCCTTTTGCACCATAATTATGGGAGCGGGTCCTGCCTTTTTTGTGACAACCCAAGAATTTAGATAATTATTAAAATCCTAAAATGATGGATTAAAGGTTATAAGATGAACCTAGACAGAAAATAAGTGTACGGATTTGACGTTTCTGTGAAGGAATTTTAAGGATTTCGACATTTTTAAGAAGAACCTATATGGTTTCTTAATTGAATGAGAATAAAGAAATATGGTTTACAAAATTCCAAAACCCTAGAAATGAATTGATATGTATTTGAATGAATATTAATAATAAGGTATTATGATACCTGTAAAAATTTGTTGTGAATTGAATAGTGTAAGAAATGTTATACTAATACAGGTGGAATTTTATTAACTGAATAAGATTTCCCAGGAAGAAAAGCTATGAGGTTAAACGAAGATGAGTATATGTATAGAAATATATATACTTAGTAAGGTGCTATATATATTTTAGCAAGAGGAATGATGAATTAAGTTAATGATATAAAGATCAAGATAAAACTATGTTAGTAATTAAAATAGCTTGAACGTTGACCTTGGCTGGTAAATAAGAATTTGAATAAGTATAAAGTCGTTAGTTAATATGATTAGCAATAAGAAGGGAGTAATTTAAAACTCAAAATTTGAGTTAGAGATAGAATTTTGAAGCATGGACTGCTCGTTTGCGTCTGGAACGTCAAGTTTGGTCAAAATGGACAGTAAACACAAAATGTGTAAAGGTTGACTTTTGGTCAAAGTCAACAATTGACTTTTTATGGAGAAAAGTCAAAATTAGTGTGGAAAGTGAAATATGTTATGATTATGTGAATTATGTATATGATTAAATAAATATACATTATATAATGTGAATACATTTATTTTGTATGTAAAAGTGAATTAAGAATTAAGTTATGTAACCTAATATATATATATTAGGTGTGATAATTAAATAATCTAAGAGGTTATAATATGGTAGATTATTAGTATATAAATATATATACTAACAGTAAGAGATTTATTTTATATATCTCAATTAATTAATTTTATAACCTAATTAATGTAAGTCTAATTGGGTTAAGAAATTAAGTGTATGTGAGTATGGATGTAAATTATAGTTGTGTAAATAAAAACCCTAATTAAATAATTAGGGAATGATAATATTAAAAGTATTGGACCTAATCTATTTTCATGGCCCAAGAAATTAATCTAAAAGCCCAAAAGATTATAAATGGTGGCCCAAGTGTTGGCACAATTATGGAGGGCATTTTAGACATTTGTTATACTAAGTGGAGCAATAAAAATCAAAGCAAGACTTGGTAAATATTAAGGCCACTTGGCCGGATTATGTAGAAAGAAAGGAGAGGAGATGGTGGGTGCACATCATCACTTTAAGCACCACACATGTGGCAAAAGATCTTACACAATTCAAGCTAGGTGGCATAAATTTTAAAGAGCCACATGATTCACTAATATTCCACATGCTATGTAATGATTATTAACTAGAGAGAGAGAATTAGTGGAGAATTATGGAGATGTATTAGCCACATGGCCGGATATGGGAGAAGGAGAGAAAGGGAGATGAATGTGATGATGTGTTACTTTAGTTGGTAACCTACTCCTCCCATGTGTCATTTCTTTATTTCACCAACACATTAATTAAACTTGCAAGCAAGCTCTTAGTAAGTAAAAAAGAGAGAGAATGAGTGGGAGCAAGGCCACATGGCCGAATGGTGTGGAAGAAGAAAGGAGAAGGAATGAGATAGTTTTAATATATCTATATCTAATCTATCTTATTTTCATTTCTCTTTCATCTCTTTTATTATTCTAACAAGAACTAAAGAGAGAGAGAGTGTGTGTGAGAGAAGAGAGGAGCAATTTGGCAGCTATGGAGGAGAAAAGGAAGAGGGGAGGCAGCCATGAGAGGTAGAGAGGAGAGAGAAGGGTCATCCATGAAATAAGAAGAAGGAGGTCATGTGAATCAAAGGTATAAATACCTTTTGTGTATGTATTTTTGATTATTGTAAATCAAATCTTGAAACTATGTTTCTAAACTTAAAAATCATGAATATACTTGTTAATGAGTGTTTCATGTATAAATTTACCCATATTGGGTGTTGTTTTAGTTGGAAATCAAAGGTAAAGAAAAAGTGATTTTTTTAGTTTATAAGCCCTAAATCTCTATGTACTTTGGATTTCCACCGTTTTTGATCTACACCTTTTTTTTGCAATTCGTCAAAGAGAGGTGCTAGATATGTAAGTTAGCTACTAAACCCAAGTGGTATCACGCCAAAATGTTGAGTACATAAGTTGTAGTGACTATTTTACCAAAAACAGTTTCGTTGTTAAAAATGAAAAATAGACTGTTTTGGACAGTCAAAGAGTAGAGGCAGTTTAGTCATTTTTCGGGCATTCAAAAATTCTGGAAAACTTTGAGAGGATAATATGATAAGTTTTCTAACATCTCCAAGTGGAATCACTGAAAAAGGAGTTGTAGATTTCCGTATGAAATATTTTTAGCAAAGCACAAAAAACTGTAAAATGTCAATTTAGATACTGCCCAAAATTTTAAAATGGCAGTTTCGGCCACTTAATTTGTGAGATAAATTCTGGCCTTTTGGGAAATGAAAATATATGGTATTAAGTACCTCCTGTCCAAAAATGAGCTAATTCCGACTTAAAATGACCAAGTTATGACCATTTCAATTTCTGCGATTTTCTGACGAAAACGGCTATAACCGGAGTTCTATAACTCCGATGGTCACGAAATTTAAACTAGAGGCTCATGTTAACACGTATAAGATTGTGTCAAGAGATGAGAATTTTTGGAGTTAAGCACAAGATAGCTAATTTTTTAAGGAATTAACTAAAAATATTTTTTGAAAAATACCAAAGGAAGTTGAAAAATTATGAAAAAATACTTTGTGTATGAAATATATGTATACATGTTTGGACAAAGGATAGAAAAATAATAAGCTGATTTGGTATTTTCGTGAATAGGATATGAAATCCAGCTTGCTGGATTGAAAAACAGTTTACTGAATTAAAAATATGTTGAATCCAGCTTGCTGGATTGCAGTTTGGTTGGCTAAATTGACTATCTAGGTTACTGGATTTGGAATCCAGCTAGCTGGATTTGAAATCTAGGTTACTGGTTTGGTATTTGACTTATTAGAGAGTGTTAAATCATAATATATATGATATAGTGATTAAAGAATTATCAAAGGACAATAATAATGCTGATGTGTTAAGATGTTATCTAATATTTGATTAAGTATTAGATAATTTATGGATAAAGAAATAGTATTAAGAGATACCAGGTATGTTATACTAATTGATAGATCAATCTTATAATTGATAGGTCTTTCATCAGAGGTTAAATTAGATTGCTTAGCGGTAATCAGCGGTGCAGACAAGTTTTCTAACTCAAACTTGAGTTGTATGTTCAATGCATGTTAGTGAATAATTATTGTTGATTATTCACGTCTATGCTGATTATTGATTCGCACGTTGTGCATGTTGTAAATGTTAATCAGGTATGAAAGGTTGATCACCTTCATTACCATTTGGTTCAGTTAATGTGTTCACGTTTATGCTTGACCATTCATTTTTATTGGCTTGGTCGTTCAGCTAAGAAAATTTGTTCATGCTCTTTCACAATGGTTATATTGTTGAAAGTTAGCTAGCTTATTGTTCAATTCTTTCAATCATGATATATCCTCAAATAAATTTAACTTGCTGGGCAAATTTATTGCTCACCCTTGCTATATCATGATAAAATTTTCAGATTTAGAGAAAAGCTCGAGTAAAGACAGAAGTAAAGGCAAAGTGCAAGACTAAATTATGGTGTAGTTAGATTTATTAAATTTTCTGACGAAAATAGCATTGTAAACCTTTTTAGATATTGAAGGTATGTATTAAGTTAAGGTAGTAGACATTGGGAATGATGTGTAAAAGTTTAATGTATAAACAATTTATGTTTATATCTTCCGTAATAGTTATAGAATTAGTATACCAGATTCGTGGTAAAAAGTACCCGAATTTGGGGATGCTACATTTTTCATGTTGTTCTCAGCAGTTCTTAACATGCTCAACAACTCAGTAAGGGGTTTCTCAATTTCATTCATAAGATAATTCATAACAAATTGAGAGTAGCTGATGTTCAAGGATTGCAAAACAAGATCAGTTTGGGCTTCCAGACTGATTGGAAAAACCAACCTATCAAGGTACTCAATATACCCAATCATTTTCAGCACATGTGGACCAACTGGATCATGTTCACCCATCTTGCAGTGAAACAAAGCCTTGCTTGTATCATACCTCTCCTGTCGAGCATGCCCTTCGAACAATTTTTTGAGATGCTCGATCATCTCATAAGCATCCATTAACTCATGTTTCTTCTGAAGCTCAGCGTTCATGGTTGCTAGCGTGAGACAACTCACGTCTAGAGCATCATCTCGATGCTTCTTGTAAGCGTTATGCTCCACACGTGGTGCAGTGATAGTCGGTGCTACAGGAATGGGCCCATCAAGGACATATAGCTTACGCTCTTGTTTGAGGGCAATCCTTAAGTTCCTGTGCCAGTCAAGGAAATTAATCCCACTCAGCTTGTCCTTCTCAAGGACTGATCGTAGTGAAAGACTACTTGTGTTGTTGTTGTTTTCCATTGATATCTACAATTTATAAGAGCCAAAATAACAAGTCAAATTGCAGAGTTGATATTATGTAATTGATAATAGTACATTCAAAATATACCTCTCACTATTTTATTCAAATTAATAGCCCTCGCCATTAATTCGGAAAGCATTTTCTATTAAATCTTTCTAGTGAGCCAAGATCCATATTTCATTATGACTTAAGTTAGCTTTGGCTAATCTCTTAAAACACAATTATTTAAGTAGACAGCCCTTTTGTCAATTATATCATATATAACCCTTGGATAGTTTGATAAACAACATTTGTTTCTAGTCCATCTAATGGTACCAACCAAACTCTATGCCTCTAAGTCCACAATCCTATTGAGATAACTTAGTTAAGTCGGGCCCAATGATTTTAACAGTTTAGATATCACAATTACCCTATCGCATCTTACCTAGATAAATAGGGTACTTTGCTTTGGCAAACCTACATCTATTGATCAAGGTCTTGATGAGTGTTATTCATTGGAAGGCATCTGATTTAGACTTAATAATTTAATGAGGGATTTTATTAAAAAAAAATTAGATCTCACCAATTTTAATCTTATTAAGCATGCACATTATTTATCATATCGTATCGCATACAAGCATAAATAAAGTGAAAAATTAAATGTGTCACAGTTATGGCCCAATCCACTGTCAATCTTTTCAAGCTAATGAAAGATTGAAGGTCAATCTAAGGTGGTAAAAGATCTTAAAATAAATAGCTTCCTTAGATCTTCCTCAAGCATGTGCCTCCTCTCCATCATCATCTTTCCATTGTGTTCTCCATCTTGACATCTTCATCAATTACAGATTATTACATGACACAAAGAAACCTCGAGTTACATTCGAGGGGATTTAGATGAGAAGAGAATATTACATTAGAATTTATAGAAAGGCACGACATACAAGCCGTATTTCAAAACTAAAACCACTAACCTATGGGTCAAAAAAGGCCATAACTGTGCACCATGCATATCACAATAAGAATATAACAGTTTATATAAAATTAAAATATATATATATATATATAACAAATTTGGGGTCACGACCATCGTGCGCAACGACGGGGGGGTCCAAGGGGGGGTCTCCCCCCTGGCGGTGGTCCGGCTGACCGATCAGCCGGCGGGTGGTCTCGCTGAAACAGTTTCAGAATCATATATTTTAATCCACCAAAACACCCATAATAACAAATCATATATGTCCAGTTTCGATTTAATCATATTAAAACGAATAACAGTACACCCAGAATTTATCATATATGTCCAGTTTCGATTAATCATATTAAAACGATTCTTCACGCTTCTAATCCGATTAGAACAGTTATATTGTTATTCCACCGATTAAAGATACGATTAACAGTATCATCATATATATTACCAGAATACACATACAACGGAATATCATATATTCAATTTCATATCAGTAAACATGCATCATCATATATCATATATCATATATATCGAATACAATTAAAACACGTAATCTGAATTAATCTTTTCGCAAGTATCTCTGATACCACTGAAGGGTTTCGACAGAAACACACAGCGGAAATAGAATAAATATAAAGCAATTTTGAAACCCTAAACAGGATCCATACGAAAATTAATTAACTAAGTGGTTAGAAATTATACCGATTATGAAAATTAAATTGATGCGCTCGAATCTCCAACGCAATCCAAATGAATCGCGCCTCTACAGTATCCACACGAATGCCCTGCGAATCGTCCTATGATCTGCAGAAGAAGGAACTGCGGTACTAGCCACCAAGGATGAGGATTTTAGAACTATTTCTCTCTAGTCTCTCTCTGAGAGTGGCTAGGGTTTTTCGTTTTGAATAATACCCTAAGTGGCTGCTATATATCATATATATAGTAGTTAAAAGGTATTAATCAAAACCTAATTTCATAAAATCCGAATTTATATATATATATATATATATATATATATATATATATATATATCTTAATTAAGTCTTACTTAATTAATATACATATATACAAATTATCCTTTTAATTTAAATTCGTAATTTAAATACTATTAATCATATTAATATATTTAAATCCTTAAAATTTAAATTAATTCCCTTTTAAATTACGTTCTATGTGTGTGACCTTATAGATTATTATTACGTTGGCAATAACTTTAAAATTATATTATAAAGTTATAAACAGTGAGCGGCATCTAGTAATGCATCATTGCTACCCAAGCAATAATAAGATCGATGATTCGATGCAACCTTTTCGTGACAAATGTTTCAATGTAATTTAATCCTTTTAACCTTAATATCCAAGATTAAACTCGAGTCATGGAATGTGTTATACTCTTCATAATTTAATCTGAGTTTTTCTTGATCAATGAGTGGACTATATGAAACAAATCACTATTTGAGCATGGCCATGCATTTCATAGTCCTACTCAATCAACAGGCCTATGGATATCACCCCTAATATATAGGATGGTTAAATTCCATCTAGATCACTCATATTCCTCACACGATTCATGATGTACCCAATAATCACATTTATAGTCCACCCTATTAAAGGTGACATTTGATGATATCAAAGTACATAAATTCTCGTGTAGTAATATAGTGATTTTAGGTCGGAGGACCATTACATCATTGTCACTATGAGAATTACTAATGACACTTTGCATAATGCTCTATATAGAATTCTCATGGTGGGTCTGTCCAGTACATCGTTCTCTAACATGTACCTATGCATTGACTTAATATCTCATATATTTATGACCAATGATATTTGGTCATCAGTCAATCCACATACTAGTCTTAATGTATCATTGTTGTCCCATCAATAATGATACTCGACTAGGGACATTTAAGAACAATGATACTAATAATTATATAATCTCATGTTCAAGTCATATACTTGAAACTATATAATTTGTATCATTATTCTAAGGATTTTTATTATGTTAACATTTATATAACGCAGTAAATAAATGTGACAACCCCAAAATAGGTCCATTCCACCCAACCCATTCTGAGTCGTCAAATACATGGTACAGAAAACAACTACAACTTTATTACAACAATTGTCGTGCAAAATACAACAACACATATGCTGTGAGTTTGGATACAGATATATACCAAATGTGACTCATGTTCCAACCGTGGACATCACCTCACAATGACATCTTACATAAAGGTATAGTCAAAAACTGTTCTAGAAATTAAAATCTTTGGGAAGTGTTCAAGGAAACCTTCGTACATGGGAGGCCACGCGTCTAGGTTATGATAGATATCATATGGCCACAAAATTATCCTTGGTTGACCCAATAGACCCCAAAGAAAAACGAGAAGATTACTATCATATTCTTCCCAATGGTGAGTCTTCTCTTGACATATCATTATCTCTACTGTCTCTAATTGAAAATTATACTTCAAACAAACACCAAGATTATATAGGTAGTGCCCATAGATATACTCAGCAAGTGGATGAGCACATCCCTGTCTTATGATGACACGAGGTTGTATGTCATTAGACATCTTGTATGATAGTGGCAAACCACCCTTCCAACGTTGGGTACACCTTACCCTATTGGATTCACCAAATATAACTACTAAATGAACTTTTCTATACTGCTTCGGGAGAACATCCACAGCTAGAGACCACCGTTCTATTTCCCCGTTACCCTCGCTCGACCCAGCTACACTCTTATTACCTGAAAGGAATTGTGAAGCAAAAGGGTGAGCACAACTAGCCCAGTAAAGAATATCATGACTAAAGATAATTCAATTATCAATAGCCTTCATCAATAATAAATCAGAGATTTAGAACATATGGTAAATGATAAAAATTTCAACCATAGTTGCAGCGGAACGAGCAATCCATTAGAAGAGTCAAATAGACTATAAAGTCTATTATCTTCTCCATGTTAAAAATCCATCAACAATGTTTTATCCCTGTAACATCAATCAACAGTTCCTTTCCACAATCATATGAATAACTCATAATCATAATTGTGATTCTAAATTTTTCTTCTCACCCAGGACGAAGAATATTTTCATCACATGTCTTTACCTGAAACATCAAAGATCATGGTTATACCAAATCACAGTTCCTGTTCATAATCATACTAATAAATCCATCTTTGCACTACGACCAAAGATATTCAACAACAGTTTATCTTTGCACTACGGGCCAAAGATATTCATCAACAGACCATCTTTGCACTACAGGCCAAAGATATTCATCTACAATTCATCTTTGCACTACAGGCCAAAGATATTCCTCAACCGTTCATCTTTGCATTATTGGCCAAAGATATTCAACAGCAGGTCATCTTTGCACTACGGGCCAAAGATATTCATCTACAATTCATCTTTGCACTACAGGCCAAAGATATTCCTCAACAATTCATATTTGCACTACATGCCAAATATATTAATACCTCAAAGAATATATAATCATTTAAGATTTTATATAAACAATAATTATAACCATGTTGATCATTTCACCTTTGCACTTAAGCTAAAGATATTCAATTATAAATTCAATGGTCATGATCATACCAGTCAACAATTCAACTTTGCACTACTGGCCAAAGAGAACCCATAGTCATGATCATACCAATAATTTACCCATCTTTACACTCAAGCGAAAGAGAATTTCAACATCAAGGTTATAAAAATGTTATATATGATTATAAAAATAATATGATCAACATATAGTTTTAATCTCAAGAGTAATATTCGTAACTCATGAATAGTAATCCCGACACAAAAGATAGAAATTCTACAATAAAATTCATACCAATATTTCGGTATAATGATATTGAAAGAATAACATTACTTAAATTTATAAACAATTTATTTTAATTGTTTACACTTTACTAATTAATGCATTTAATCATCATAAAATGCCAACTCTTACAATTTCATCATCAATAACCAAAACCCTCATCAAAAATCTGCATATACCTCATATAGGATTCTCAAGCCATAAAATCCTATTTTCTAATTTTCTTTCTTCACAAAACATATTTAATTCATTTACTCATAACTAGACCATTTTCATGAAAAATACCAAATCAGTTCCAAAAATATTTCTTTTCTGGGATTTAGCATAATATAGTCCCATAGTGAACATATATTTTTCTCAAAATTTTTAAAAGTCATTTACTATTTTTCATATGGCCAAAATAGCCGAATATTTAGACATTTATCAAAAATTGTACTTTTGTCTAAAAATTCTGAAATTTACAGAGTATACTTCTATCATATACATGTACTCCCAATAAAAATTTCATCAATTTTGGAGTTAACCACAAGGAATTATAAGCAGTTACTTTTAAAATAGTCTTTTCTCATAAAATTCATAACTCTCAATCTATACATCCAAAAATCACCATTTTTGGACACAATCAAGAAAACTCATCAAAATATCATTTCAAATTTTTCCAGAATTTTTGAAGTTCAGAAAAATTACGAAACTGAAAAACATAACAACCCTTAATATCCCTTACTATCCCTTACTATCCCTTACAATCCCTTACCTCAAAAGAGCAGTACTTCTGACTGGATATCGGATATGATACTGAAGGAAACTTGCACTGATGAATAGCAACTCACCAAGTATCTAAAAACTCACAAAATATGCTTCATAATATAGAGAGAGAAAGAGAGAAAGCTTATGTTTCTGGTGTGATTTTCAATTCTAACTTAGCCCTCTATTTATAGGAAAATTTTGGTAGGTTTGACCTGCAACCTGATGGCTTTACCTGCTACTATTCCCACCCACCACATTTGAAATATAATTCAGCACATTTCTTCACCAACCACAAGTGGGGCCCACCAATTCTAGAATTTTCTACCAAAATGATAAACTCCAAAAATTCAACAATTTCTGAACCAGTCATCTCGTAAAATTCATAACAAATCATACGTTCATTTTTAACGGTTCAAAATTTGTGGGCATATACTCAACTTATATATGTATAACATATCCAAAAATTACCACGATCCAACGGTCGGATTAAAAATTATAATCCCCGCAAAATATCTCAAAAATCCTGATTTTTAATACCTCCATTCCGACAAAAATACTGATAAAAATCTCAACATTAACTCCTTCATTTTTAACCACAAAAATATATCCCTCATTTATATCCACATAAAATAAATATTTTCTTATCATATGAATCAATAATTAATTATTCACAAATAATATTACAGAATCACATTTATGACAACCAGGCCGTTCCCAGGAAAGAGGGGGCTTTCCAATAAGGATTTCTCCTTACTAGCGCGCAATTAGATGACCAAACCTCTCCTTAGACAGAACTTTCTAGACATTGCCAATAATGCTATCTAATAATACTATTCAAATAATATGAATTATTGATCTGATAATGGAAAATACTGTGCAGCAACAATTATTGAAACAACAATAATATAAAATATCAACGCAGCAATTATTGAATCAATAAAATAAAATATTGAACAGTAATTACTGTAACAATTATTGAGTAGTGCCTTCTTACGTAAGAATCAATAATTTCAAAAATACTATGCAATACCGTGTGCTACTGTGCAATAACGCGTATTACTGTATTTTAACCACCGGGTATTCCAACAGTGTTAACGGTAACAACTACGCCGTTATTTGTAAAAACTCAAATTTGTCGTTTTCTTCACCCGACAGTTATTCTGTTATGGGGCCCACAAATGACTGCGCCGTCGTACGAATATTCCCCGACAGAAAGAATATTCCACGACCAAACGAATATTCCCCGACAACAATGATTATTTTATAACCACTTGCTTATTTTGAAAAAAAAATCATATTTCACTCATAACTTTAAACTTTTATCAATTTAACCATTTACTGAATAGTAATTATAAGAAAAATTGAATACTTTTATTTCATAAAATTCGGGGTCTTACAATCTCCCCTCCTTATGAAATTTCGTCCCCGAAATTTACGTACCTGGTATTTCAAAGAGTTGAGAATACCTTGCTTTCATTTCAGATTCCATCTTCCCTATCATCATGATTTCTCCATTGCTCATCTCCTGTATTTCAGATATCATTCTAGAATACAGCTTCAAAATAAGGGTTAATTGAACAAATTAACATATCACATAATATCCCAATATTATGACTGACCAACAAATAAGCTTAGGTAGGACACACTAGCGAAGGATTTACTCATCTCTCCCCTCCTAGTTATATTTCCCGATCTCCGCCAGAGATCATATCCCTAAGCTCTGATACCACCTGTAACTCACGTCCCATCAGAGGACAGCACCTTACAGTGGTACCTATCAGTTTGCCACCGCAGAACGGCGTCCCCTACGGAGAGTCTGGCTTCGGTGCATCCCCCATCAACAGGAAGTCACCAGCGAGAGGCTCGGGGCTCTTTACTTATAGCTCTGATACCACCTGTGACAACCCCAAAATAGGTCCATTCCACCCAACCCATTCTGAGTCGTCAAATACATGGTACAGAAAACAACTACAACTTTATTACAACAATTGTCGTGCAAAATACAACAACACATATGCTGTGAGTTTGGATACAGATATATACCAAATGTGACTCATGTTCCAACCGTGGACATCACCTCACAATGACATCTTACATAAAGGTATAGTCAAAAACTGTTCTAGAAATTAAAATCTTTGGGAAGTGCTCAAGGAAACCTTCGTACATGGGAGGCCACGCGTCTAGGTTATGATAGATATCATATGGCCACAAAATTATCCTTGGTTGACCCAATAGACCCCAAAGAAAAACGAGAAGATTACTATCATATTCTTCCCAATGGTGAGTCTTCTCTTGACATATCATTATCTCTACTGTCTCTAATTGAGAATTATACTTCAAACAAACACCAAGATTATATAGGTAGTGCCCATAGATATACTCAGCAAGTGGATGAGCACATCCCTGTCTTATGATGACACGAGGTTGTATGTCATTAGACATCTTGTATGATAGTGGCAAACCACCCTTCCAACGTTGGGTACACCTTACCCTATTGGATTCACCAAATATAACTACTAAATGAACTTTTCTATACTGCTTCGGGAGAACATCCACAGCTAGAGACCACCGTTCTATTTCCCCGTTACCCTCGCTCGACCCAGCTACACTCTTATTACCTGAAAGGAATTGTGAAGCAAAAGGGTGAGCACAACTAGCCCAGTAAAGAATATCATGACTAAAGATAATTCAATTATCAATAGCCTTCATCAATAATAAATCAGAGATTTAGAACATATGGTAAATGATAAAAATTTCAACCATAGTTGCAGCGGAACGAGCAATCCATTAGAAGAGTCAAATAGACTATAAAGTCTATTATCTTCTCCATGTTAAAAATCCATCAACAATGTTTTATCCCTGTAACATCAATCAACAGTTCCTTTCCACAATCATATGAATAACTCATAATCATAATTGTGATTCTAAATTTTTCTTCTCACCCAGGACGAAGAATATTTTCATCACATGTCTTTACCTGAAACATCAAAGATCATGGTTATACCAAATCACAGTTCCTGTTCATAATCATACTAATAAATCCATCTTTGCACTACGACCAAAGATATTCAACAACAGTTTATCTTTGCACTACGGGCCAAAGATATTCATCAACAGACCATCTTTGCACTACAGGCCAAAGATATTCATCTACAATTCATCTTTGCACTACAGGCCAAAGATATTCCTCAACCGTTCATCTTTGCATTATTGGCCAAAGATATTCAACAGCAGGTCATCTTTGCACTACGGGCCAAAGATATTCATCTACAATTCATCTTTGCACTACAGGCCAAAGATATTCCTCAACAATTCATATTTGCACTACATGCCAAATATATTAATACCTCAAAGAATATATAATCATTTAAGATTTTATATAAACAATAATTATAACCATGTTGATCATTTCACCTTTGCACTTAAGCTAAAGATATTCAATTATAAATTCAATGGTCATGATCATACCAGTCAACAATTCAACTTTGCACTACTGGCCAAAGAGAACCCATAGTCATGATCATACCAATAATTTACCCATCTTTACACTCAAGCGAAAGAGAATTTCAACATCAAGGTTATAAAAATGTTATATATGATTATAAAAATAATATGATCAACATATAGTTTTAATCTCAAGAGTAATATTCGTAACTCATGAATAGTAACCCCGACACAAAAGATAGAAATTCTACAATAAAATTCATACCAATATTTCGGTATAATGATATTGAAAGAATAACATTACTTAAATTTATAAACAATTTATTTTAATTGTTTACACTTTACTAATTAATGCATTTAATCATCATAAAATGCCAACTCTTACAATTTCATCATCAATAACCAAAACCCTCATCAAAAATCTGCATATACCTCCTATAGGATTCTCAAGCCATAAAATCCTATTTTCTAATTTTCTTTCTTCACAAAACATATTTAATTCATTTACTCATAACTAGACCATTTTTATGAAAAATACCAAATCAGTTCCAAAAATATTTCTTTTCTGGGATTTAGCATAATATAGTCCCATAGTGAACATATATTTTTCTCAAAATTTTTAAAAATCATTTACTATTTTTCATATGGCCAAAATAGCCGAATATTTAGACATTTATCAAAAATTGTACTTTTGTCTAAAAATTCTGAAATTTACAGAGTATACTTCTATCATATACATGTACTCCCAATAAAAATTTCATCAATTTTAGAGTTAACCACAAGGAATTATAAGCAGTTACTTTTAAAATAGTCTTTTCTCATAAAATTCATAACTCTCAATCTATACATCCAAAAATCACCATTTTTGGACACAATCAAGAAAACTCATCAAAATATCATTTCAAATTTTTCCAGAATTTTTGAAGTTCAGAAAAATTACGAAACTGAAAAACATAACAACCCTTAATATCCCTTACTATCCCTTACTATCCCTTACAATCCCTTACCTCAAAAGAGCAGTACTTCTGACTGGATATCGGATATGATGCTGAAGGAAACTTGCACTGATGAATAGCAACTCACCAAGTATCTAAAAACTCACAAAATATGCTTCATAATATAGAGAGAGAAAGAGAGAAAGCTTATGTTTCTGGTGTGATTTTCAATTCTAACTTAGCCCTCTATTTATAGGAAAATTTTGGTAGGTTTGACCTGCAACCTGATGGCTTTACCTGCTACTATTCCCACCCACCACATTTGAAATATAATTCAGCACATTTCTTCACCAACCACAAGTGGGGCCCACCAATTCTAGAATTTTCTACCAAAATGATAAACTCCAAAAATTCAACAATTTCTGAACCAGTCATCTCGTAAAATTCATAACAAATCATACGTTCATTTTTAACGGTTCAAAATTTGTGGGCATATACTCAACTTATATATGTATAACATATCCAAAAATTACCACGATCCAACGGTCGGATTAAAAATTATAACCCCCGCAAAATATCTCAAAAATCCTGATTTTTAATACCTCCATTCCGATAAAAATACTGATAAAAATCTCAACATTAACTCCTTCATTTTTAACCACAAAAATATATCCCTCATTTATATCCACATAAAATAAATATTTTCTTATCATATGAATCAATAATTAATTATTCACAAATAATATTACAGAATCACATTTATGACAACCAGGCCGTTCCCAGGAAAGAGGGGGCTTTCCAATAAGGATTTCTCCTTACTAGCGCGCAATTAGATGACCAAACCTCTCCTTAGACAGAACTTTCTAGACATTGCCAATAATGCTATCTAATAATACTATTCAAATAATATGAATTATTGATCTGATAATGGAAAATACTGTGCAGCAACAATTATTGAAACAACAATAATATAAAATATCAACGCAGCAATTATTGAATCAATAAAATAAAATATTGAACAGTAATTACTGTAACAATTATTGAGTAGTGCCTTCTTACGTAAGAATCAATAATTTCAAAAATACTATGCAATACCGTGTGCTACTGTGCAATAACGCGTATTACTGTATTTTAACCACCGGGTATTCCAACAGTGTTAACGGTAACAACTACGCCGTTATTTGTAAAAACTCAAATTTGTCGTTTTCTTCACCCGACAGTTATTCTGTTATGGGGCCCACAAATGACTGTGCCGTCGTACGAATATTCCCCGACAGAAAGAATATTCCACGACCAAACGAATATTCCCCAACAACAATGATTATTTTATAACCACTTGCTTATTTTGAAAAAAAAAATCATATTTCACTCATAACTTTAAACTTTTATCAATTTAACCATTTACTGAATAGTAATTATAAGAAAAATTGAATACTTTTATTTCATAAAATTCGGGGTCTTACAATAAAACCATAATAAAATTATTCATTTATTCAATCAAACATAATTTCTAAACGTTAAGCAATTATATCAAATAATTGGCCTCTAGGGCATAAACTCTAATAAAAGCTAAGCCTGAGGTTTATTGGACCATTCGAGGTGCTGCGAAGAGTTGGAGAGGTGGCTTAGGTAGCTCTACCTCCAGAGTTGGAAAACATTCATAATATTTTTCATATTTCGGTGTTACGACCATATAAACCCGATTACAAACATGTGATCGAGTACGAACCGTTACAATTCGAGAAAGATTTGTCTTATGAAGACGTTCCTATCTAGATACCCGACAGGAAAGAACAAGTGCTCAGGAATAAAGTGATATCTTCTGTGAAGGTGATATGGAGGAACCACAACGCTGAAGAAGCTACGTGGGAACTCGAAGAGAAAATGTTGAAAGAGTACCCTGAGTTATTTGTTTAATATGTGTCTTCGATTCTGGGGACAAAATATTTGTAAGTAGGGAAGAATGTAACGAATAATTTGTTTGAGTTGTGATTCTGAGGACAGAATCTTTTTTAAGGGGGGAATGATGTAACATTCCAGATTTTAAATGTAAGTTATAAATATTTATTGATTTATATAAATATTTATTGGATATGTTTATTATTGAATAAGTAATTATTCAATTTGATTGAGTTGATTTAGTTAATTATTTATTTGCTAAATAATTAATGTGATTAGTTAATTATTTATTTGTTAAATTTGATTTAGTTAATTATTTATTTGCTAAATAATTAATGTGATTAGTTAATTATTTATTTGTTAAATAATTAATGTGTTATGTGGATTGAGTTATGTGGTTAAGTAATTTATTTAATAAATTATTATTAAATAAAGTGTGACAAATAACTATGTTATAAAGAGTTATTAAAATAAATTAAAGTAATTTTAATTTGTTTTTTTTGCCAAATAAGGCTTACGTATATTAATCCTTTAATTTTAAATGATTTGCCAAACAAAGCCGTATGGCTTTTGGTTTTAATTTTTGAATTATTGTTATATAAATATAATGCGTATAATATATATAATAGTTTTATAACTGATAAATTAATAAGGGGAAATTAGTATACGACGGTTTTAAAAACGTTTTGGAAAGCGTACGTTGATTTGTTTTAAGTTTTAACTATAGCCTGTTGTCTGTATTGTCTAAACCTAAGCTTAAGAAAAACTACAGATAAAGAAAAGAGAAGAAAAGTGTCTGAGAATTTGGAACTGAGAGAGAATGTTCTGTGTTCGTCAAAAGCTATTCTCAGTGAAAAGTTTTTTAAAAGCAACAAAAAGGTATGTATTATAATCTTAACATAGGTTTTATAGTATAACTATTTAGCCTATGTGTTTCTTGAAACTCAACTTCACTATATATGAGTTTTTCAAAGGTTGTCTGTAAATCATGTTTATGTAATTGATTTTGAAATCCTGAATAATTTTAATTGTAATTGATACAACTAGTATATATATATATATATATATATATATATATATATATATATATATATATATATATATATATGAATATTTGTGTTGTATGCTAAATTAAGTTCATTGAGAAAGAGAACTTGGTTTTACAGTGAAAAATATATATATACGAATATATGTTTTGCATGATAACAAAAATTCGTGTATGCTAGTTATGAAGTTGAAGGTCATGTATGTTTATTTGGTATGAATTTCAGAAAAATCGTAGTTTAAAGGAATCAAATTTGTTTATAACTGTGGAATTTCAGTTCACTATATTTTATTTATCAACAATGGAGTTTTGAGTTTTAAAACAGTGTTTCAAAATTTAAGTTTCTAAAATTGTTGTTTGAATTGTTGATAATTGGTATTTGGATGATTTTTAACATTTATGTGTAATTTGCGTGAAGTTGTACATGTTAATTGGTGTTAATTGTTGTTACAAATTTAAGACAGTAGCTTTGGCTCTGTTCTTCGTTTTGGTTCTGTGAGTTTCGGCGCCCCAGCGTCAAAAATTCACGCTCCAGCGTCAAATCTCGCGCCTTAGCGTCAAAATCAGCTACGGAGCGCCGGACTTCGCGCCGCAGCGGCGAGTCCCTGTATATTTCTCGCGCCGGAGCGCCACCTCAGCGACGCAACGCGGTGTATAGTTCAAACTGTGGTGCCGCGGCACCACTTAACAGAAAGTTCAGAAACGACTTTTGTCTTACACAAAAGTCTGATTTTTTAAGGAATGATATATATGATAAATGTTGAGTATGTATTTCTGGTATTATAGTATGTTAATACTATGAGTGAACATGGAATTACTAATTAACAAATATTGTTATTAGTTTTATTAGATAGAAGTTGATTATGCAATTTGATTAGATGGTTAGACATTAAAACCATACGTGATGTAGCATTGGTTATGACTAATCATGTCATGTTTACATATGTATATAGGATAATTGTGATTTGGATTATAACGGTTTAATCTACACGCAAGGCAAGTTCTTTAACTCTACTTTTATAACAGTTGAGCAAGTTTTCTAATCCTATATCTTCGTTATGCAAATTTCATAATTCTATACTTTATTGAGCAAAGCACTTTCGTTAAGCAACTTAATTGTATCTAGTTATTCATGATGATACAAGTTTTTCATCTCCACACTTTCGTCGAACTAGTTGTTATGATTATGCAAGTTTTTCCTAACTTAAAACTTGTTAGCATGCAAGTATCTTTATTCTGTTGAACCAATTTATCGTTCAAGTTATTCTTTATTATGCATGATTGATACTGAGTTTTAAGATGTAACGTTAGCTTAGTATTGTTCAAAGCAAGGTATGATAGATTATTCAATTGTTATGCTATTAGATTATTCCTAAAGCATGAATTTAGAATGCAATATTTATTCAGTTGTGATTATTCAATAACACAATGTTATTATCTTTTATTCAACTAATCCTTAGTTGATGTCCGTTGAATTCCAAATTACCTTGAAGTGTATCCAAACCAAACTGACTTTGGTGCGGACTTGTACTCTAACTAATGAGATGAACAACTCTTTTATAAGAGGTTTATGCTTAGCGTTGAAATGTTTGTGCACAATACATTGTATGAAGGGCTGATCCCCCTAAGTACGTGGAGTCCTTATAGTCTTATGATTGTTAAAGTTAAAGTTGAAAGATTACTTATAACTGTGGACATGGTTCGTGGTCATTAGACCCTCAGTTGTATATTTCAGAATGTTAACAGAACATATTGTTCAGTTCTATTGAGCCTATTAGTTGGCAAATATTGTAAGATTTTCTTCATTATTATTTCAAGTGAGCTTTGTTTGTTCACTCTTGCTTATATAACTATTACAGTTAAAGATGAGAAGGTAGATGTACCCAACAACAACAAAGGAAAAGGAAAGATGATCAAGTACTGAAGACTTGTAATGTGTTGACAGTTATTTACTAGACTTTTATTTGATTGATGTAATTAAGTATTTATTTAATTTTCGCATTTGAATGATTGTAATTAAAGGTTAGATATCCTGGGAGATTTTGTTTATGTAATCCCTTAAGGGAAGGTTTATTATTTAATTTTATTATGATTGGGTAGTTAGATATGAATGAGTTGATTAAGTGAACACCAAATCTTGAGGTGGTGAAGTACCGAGATTTGGGGGTGTCACAGAAGCACTACTGGGAGCATTCCACACGCGTCAGTTGTAGCTATGCTATATGCTCAGCAGGGATGCCATTGGGACAATGAACAAATGCAAAACCCGAGCCAGGACATCACTCACGCCACCATTGCTAAATTCGAGGATTGGACAGGAGGTGAACCTCATCCGAGAGGATTAGGTTTTATCATTCAGTCCATTTTCCCAGAGCCACCACAGCAGCCCTCTTAGACTAATGAGGTGGGCCCGTCAACCCAAGTTCCTTTTACTACTGGGGATCGACAGCTCCAAAGGTTGGAGCGAAAAGTCGACGCCATGTACGACAATTTTTCAGTGTTTGCAACGGGACTCACGAGGGCCTTGGCCGAGGCTTTTGCGCAGCAAGGAACAATGCTAGAGTGGCCTCAGTTCGGGTCAGCTGTGCCATATCCACCACCAGATTCACCACCCGAGGAGGGTGGTACCATTGATCATTAGGGGAGTTTTCTTTACCCTTTACCTTTATTCAATGGGGCATTGAATATTATAAGTTTGTGGGTATTGGGGTCATAGTGTAGTTGTATATAGTTTTTGCATGATTAGTATAGTTCATTTAGTTTAAATTTTTCATGTTTATGTGTTAGATAAAATTTTACAGAAAATTTTTAAGTTTTCGTTATTATTGCTTATGCTAGTATGTTTTAGTTTGCATGTCTCACAGAGTTTAGTTTTATGGAAATTTTGTCTAGCCAATGATGATAGTGAATTTTGAAAGATTTTTGAGTATGTTGGATAACATGAACCTAGCTATAATGTTTTACATGATGAAATTCATGTTGCTGTTTAAATACTTTTGGTTTGCACGAATGTGTTCACAATCACTTGTAGGTATAAGAAGTATGTGTTGCATTGCTCGATAGAAAATGTAGTGTCAAAAAGAGAAATATGTGGAACATGGATGTAGATTGGCAAAACATTGACATCCAAACTTTGGGAAAACATGGGTATGCTTTTTATAAAAATAAAAAAAAAATAAAAAAATAAAATAGCAATAATGTGGCTAGTCTCATTTCGGGGCCCTGGCTACTTGAGTAAGTACGCCCGAGGGGATTGTCTCTACACCTAGCGCCCTAAGGTCTTCCATGGTCTGGGAGTCATTAGTTGAAAGCTCGTTAAGGGGTAGCAATGTTGCCTAATGGAATAAGACATTGCATAGTCATGTGAAAAACAAAAAAGCAAAAAAAGAAAAAGAAAAAGAAAAGAAAAATAGCAATAAACACCGCGGAAAAGAGCGAAAATCACCCTCGTGAGTAGCAATAAAGCAGTTAATCCCATTGTTGAACCTTAGTTTGTTTTGATATGTTGGAATAGTCTTCGTTGCAGATGTATGCATCAGTCTTGATTTAAACTATAATTTTCTGTTTTAAGCAATTTAGCATGTGTATTATTTGCTTAAATCAAGTTTTGGTGAACACAACACACACACAACATATCTATAGCGTGTATGAATTATCTGAATGTATGATATTATGCCCATGGTTCGCTTTGAATTTGTATTCTTAAATCTGGATAATTCGATGAGGCATTCTGACTGAAATTCTGTTAGAGTTGGAACGATGTGAGACAAGTTTGCATGTTAGTTTAGTTGCATAGTAGTGCTTTTGTATTTTCATTGTTAGTTAGCATGCATTGCTTGAGGGCAAGCAATAGTTCAAGTTTGGGGGTATTTGATATGTGGGTTTTACACCTACTTATTGGATATTAATTCACGCGAACTATGCCCATCTCAAGTATATTTTAGTGTGTTTTTAGTGCATTTCATGTTATTTTGCATTGTATTTACTTAAAACTCCTTTGGTGTGAAAGTGCAGGATATGGCATGATTTGGTGATGAAAACGGCATGAGGCTATAGGATGCATGGCTTGAGGATCTAGTGGAGCAAGGAAACCAAGCATGACGAGGATGAACAGCTCAATAATTCAGTTGCAGCAGCAACAATGCAGAACCAGACTCAGAAGCAACAAAATAGAGTACAGACTGCAAGCCGTGCGGCATAACACGCTTGAGGACATACGCCCACGTGAGCCACCGGCTGGACAGGCAGAACACACTGCAAGTCACGCGCCTGCGCGAGGATTGCAAAGGAGGGGCGCGCGGCCGTGCATGATGCCTGATGCTGCTGAGCTGTTTATTTTAATTTCTAATTTTAAAGGTTGTAATGAATTAAAAATGATTTCTAACTGGTGTCAAAAGAGTCATTCAGTACTTTTGACGTATTTTCATATTGGAACTAGGGTTTACACGCTGAGAGAGATTCCAACGAAGAACGAAGCCTAAACTCCATCTTTTCTAATTCTTCTTGGGATTTTCTATCAGTGTGGATTATTATTATTTTGCTGGATTTATATGAGGATTTGAACATTACTAGTGGATGATAATCAGCAATCGGGTTTGATCGTTTCTATCCTTCATCTTTCAATTGTTTTCTTATTAGCCATGTTTGCTTATTAGCCATGTTTAGCTTTGATCCTATAATGGCTTTTGGTTCAGTCATGAACTAAACTCCATTATGGGATTCTAACGGATTTTAGTATATAGTTTAATTGCATGTATGAATGCTTGATCACCATTCATTTTCAGTACTTGTATGGAATTGACAATGAACATGCGAGTATGAATTGTAATCATGATAGCATAAGTATATGGGGCTATTTTATATGGCTTGTGTATTTCGTGAACCAGATAGACATATACTATTTCACCGTATGAGTTAAAATAAGGGCTTGTGCTTAAATTCAGTATGATTGCAATTTCACATAGACATATAGTGATTTTGGTTGTATTGATGATTACATGGAGTCTATCGCTTGTGGATGCTGTGTAAGTAGGTCATAGTACATTGAAAAATGGTTATGACTCTATTAGTGCTCTTGGCTACTTTCCTATGATATGTGAACCTTTCTTGCATGATAGTGGTAATTAGATGAAGTATTAAATGAAGTTAGGATCCCATTATTTCCAGATTTAGTTTATTCCATTATTATTTCTGTTTTAGTTATTATTTGCAATTAGAGTAATTCACCAATATAGTCATTAGTTTAAGCATATAAATATAGTGATTTAATTGATGCATAGTGATTTAAATTAGACAACTTTCTCTGTGGGATCGATACTTTACTTACTCTGTATTACTTGTTGACACATGTATGCTTTCATGAGTTAGAGCTCTTTTGTTAGAGCTAAAAAAGAGGCAACAGTCCTCAATACATTTATTTTCACACTATTTCACAGAATAGGGAAGACTACTAATGCTATCATCTGAACCATCACTCCGTTCCCCGACTAGTCCCTGCTACGTTCTCATTTCCTGAAGAGAACAATGAAAACAAAAGGGTGAGCTCAACTAGCTCAGTAAGAAATATTATGACCAAGATAGTGCAGAATAAATTATCATTAGCCTTCAACAGTGTTAAACTGATTAAATATAACAAACATCAAGTTTAAGTGCAGCGGAACAAGCAATCCATTAAAAGAGTCAAGTAGAGAATAAAGTCTACTATCTTTTATGATTTAAAAAGGTTTTTCATCACTTTTATCACTGAGACTTAGCTTAATAAATAATCCACATCATCTCTGCACTACGGCCAAGGATATTCATTAGTATTATGACCACAAATTATCCATGCACTACGGGCCAAGAATATTCGTGTATTCATCAATGGTCATGATCATACCAACAACTGTCCATCAATGCACTACTAACCAATGAGGACTTTTATCATATCATTTGTAACATTACGGTCATGATTATACCGAATAATCCCTAGTCATAATCATATCAAGTCCATCTATGCACTATAGGCCACAGATGACTTTCAACAAAATATAAACATGAGGATGATGACAATGATATAAGAATTCAATAAAACAAATTCAAGAATTAATTTATCCAGAAAACAATAACGACCAAATTGTCAACATGATACTTCTTTGTAGAGTAAAATTTAAGAATGCTTAGAAGAATATTTCTATGAAAAGAGACTGGATGAAGTGCAAATATCAATAATATTCCACTAATTTCATGGAGTATAGAAGTCAAAACTTTAACCAACTGAGTATAAAAAAGAATGGAATAACAAAAGAAATCACCAGGTATGCGATAGACCGCACAGACAGGTTATTCCAACAGAATAATAAATAATGGAACCAGGTCATGAATAAATGCGCATACAGGATGTTCCAACAGAATAATAAATAACGGAACCAGATCATGCGTAAACCGCACAGACAGGATGTTCCAACAGAATAATAAAGAACGGAACCAGGTCATGCGTAAACCGCACAGACAGGATGTTCCAACAGAATAATAAAGAACGGAATAACAGAAGAATTTCACCATGTATGTGGTACTTCGCATAGACAGGTTATTCCAATATAATAATAAAAATGGAATAACAAAAGTTCTCTTCATGAAGACGAAAGAAATAATACCCTTACGAGTACAACAAATAATATCCCTTATCGTAAAAGAAGAGTATTCCGACTGGTAGGGCGAGGATATTCTTGAAGAAAACTTGCACTACGCTCAAAGCTTCTTAAAACTCTAAAGAAATACTCTCAAGATTATAGAAGAATTCTCTGAACTTCTGGTGTGGTTTTCAATTCTAACTAAGCATCCTATTTATAGGAAAATAGAAAGGATACTATGTTGCACTATGTAATAAAATATAATATATTCTATTTATAATCAAATAAAACAAAACTTTATAAAAAGTATTCTGTTTTATATAAAAAGATTTTACTATGCAAATACTATACAGGCACTATGCAAACACTATGCATAATAAAATATAATATATTCTATTTATAGTCTAATAAAATAAATAACTTTATAAAAGTATTCTGTTTTATATAAAAAGATTTTACTATGCAAAATATTATGCATAATAGAATATAATATATTCTATTTATAGTTTAATAAAACAAATAACTTTATAAAAGTATACTATTTTATATAAAAAGCTTTTTTGTTTTATTACATTAATAATACTAATAAAATATATATATATATATATATATATATATATATATATATATATATATATATATATATATATATATATATATAAATTTCCGCGACTTCATAAAAAGACGCCTCAATATATTTAACAACATTTATCATCATTATTATAATTCACAATATTAATCTACCAGGTCGTTCCCAGGAAAGAGGGGGCTTCCAATAAAGATTTCTCCCTATTGACGCGCAATTAGGTGACCAAATCTCTCCTTGGTAGAACTTCTAGACATCATTAATATTACAAATAATAATATTAATAACTTCGTCGTCTCAATTATTGATTTAATAAAATATCGACAATAATTGAATCAAATAATGTGAGATACTATGCAACAATTACTATAGCAATAATTGAACAAAACTGAGTGACTTCTCACGTAAGTTTTGATAATTAATATCGTGTGCTACTATGCAACCACACGTATTACTGTACTTTTAACACCGGGTGTTTCAACAGTTAACGGTAAAGCTTCCGCCGTTATTTTCATAAAAATATTTTTATCGTTTTCTCAATCCGACAATAATTCCGTTGTGGGGTCCACCAATGATTATGTCGTTATACGAATATTCCCTGTTAAAACGAATATTTCCCGACCAATCGAATATTATATAACAACTTGCGTACTTTATAAAATTTATAAATATTACCTACAACTATAACATTATATCAAATTCATTCCATAATACTCAAAAATGATATTTATAGAAAATTCATCTTTATTCATAAAAGTTGGGATCTTACAACCTCCCCTTCTTATGAAATTTCGCCCTCGAAATTAGGGTACGTACCTAATATATCGAAGAGGTAAAGATACCTTGATTTCATTTCAGATTTTAACTCCCGGGTCATTTCCTCAACATCGTAGTTTCTCCACAAAACTTTGACTTGAGGTATAACCTTGGAGCATAAAATATGTTCCTTCTTATCCAAGATTTGAACAGGAACCTCTTCATACGTCAAATCTTCCGCTATTTCATCCGGTTCTAACTCAATAATGTGGTTCGGGTCTTCCACATATTTACGTAACATAGATATGTGAAAAACGTTATGAACACGAGACATACTTGGCGGTAAAGCGAGTCTATAGGCCACAGTTCCTACTCGATTGAGGATTAAAAATGGGCTAATGAATCGAGGATTGAGCTTTCCTCTCTTTTCAAATCTCGTAACTTCTTTCCATAGAGTAACACGTAACAACACATGATCTCCAATATCGAATTCCACGTCCTTTCGATGAAGATCAACATAACTCTTTTGTCGATCTTGTGAGGTTTTCATACGTTGTCGGATCATTTAAATCTTTTCCGTAGTCATACGTACCAACTCCGGTCCCAATAACATTGCTTCTCCCACCTCATCCCAGCATACTAGAGAACGACACTTTCTTCCATACAACGCTTCGAATGGAGCCATGCCAATACTCGTTTGATAGTTGTTGTTGTAGGAAAACTCCACCAATGGTAAGAACTTATCCTAACTTCCCTTGAAGTCAAGGACACAGAGTCATAATAAATCTTCAAGAGTTTGAATAGTCCTCTCTAATTTTCCGTCCGTCTGAGGATGATATGTCGAACTAAATTGTAAATGTGTGCCCATAGCTTTTTGTAAACTAACCCAAAATCGTGAAGTGAATCTTGGCTCTCGATCGAAAACTATGGATACTGGCATACCATGCAATCTTACAACCTTGCTTATGTACATACGAGCAAGACGTTCAAGTGTATAAGTTTCTCGTATAGGTAAGAATTTAGCAGACTTGGTCAATCTATCAATAATGATCCAAATTGCATCTATGCCTTGAGAAACCTTGGGAAGACCAGTAACGAAATCCATGGTAATGTGCTCCCACTTCCATTCTGGAATTTCAAGTGGTTACAATGGACCTTTTGGTACTTGATGCTCCGCCTTGACTCATTGACACGTTAGACACCTTGAGATAAACAGCACTATCTCTCTCTTTATATTGCCCCACCAAAATGTATGTAGAAGATCATGATACATTTTGGTACTTCCAGGATGGATTGCAAACAGTGTGTTGTGCGCCTCCATCATGGATTTATACTTTAAATTAGGGTCGTTAGGAACACAAAGTCTGGAGTTGACTCAAAGTATTCCTTCTTCATCGATTATTGCTTCCGGCATAGCACCTTCTTGCACTTTCTTCCTCATACGTATCAGCTCCAGGTCTGTAGCTTGAGCAGCTTTAACTTTATCGATTAAAGTCAGTTCTACTCGTATATTCACCATCATCACATGGGTCCCTGGAGTCTTTAACTCTATCTACATCCATTGCAAATCATACAAAATGAGCCTTTACGTTGACAATATCGCACTCATACCCGCATATGATCTTCTACTCAATGCATCAGCTACCACGTTCGCTTTTCTAGGATGGTATTGGATGGTATGATCATAATCTTTCAACAGTTCAAGCCAACGTCGCTGTAGCTGTCGCATGTTGAGTTCCTTTTGAGTGAAGAAATATTTGAGGCTTTTATGATCCGTAAAGATCTCCACTTTCTCCCTATACAAGTAATGCCTCCAAATTTTAAGTGTGAAGACAACAGCTACCAACTCTAGATCATGAGTAGGATAATTCCTCTCATATTCTTTGAGTTGTCGAGAGGCATAGGCTATGACTTTCCCATATTTCATGAGAACACATCCTAACCCTTTGCCTGAAGCATCAGTGTAGATGACAAATCCCTTCGAACCACATGGTATTATCTGAACAGGTGCTGAAATGAGTCTCCTCTTGAGTTCTTGAAAACTCTTCTCACATTCCTCACACCAACCAAATTTTGTATCTTTTCGAGTCAGCTGAGTTAATGGAGTAGCGATTTAAGAAAATCCTTCCACGAATCTCCGATAATAACCAGCTAAGCCGAGAAAGCTATGTACTTCGGCACTTATTTGGGTTGCTCCCAGCTTTGAATAGCTTCAATATTTGTTGGGTCAACTGATATTCCATGACTTGACACCACGTGCCCAAGAAATGCTACTTCTTCAAGCCATAACTCGCATTTCTTCAACTTGGCATAAAGCTTGTTTTCACGAAGCTTTTGGAGTATCAGCCTCAAGTGTTGCTCATGATCTTCACGACTTTTGGAATAAATAAGGATGTCATCAATAAAGATAACCACAAAGTGATCCAAATATTCCTTGAATACTTGGTTCAGCATATCTATGAAGGTAGCAGGAGCATTAGTCAATCCAAAAGACATGACTAGGAATTCATAATGCTCGTACCGAATTCTGAAAGCCGTCTTTGGAATGTCATCGGTTCTAATCTTCAATTTGTGATATCCGAAATAAAGATCAATCTTTGAAAAGAATTTGGCGCCTTGCAACTGGTCGAACAGGTCATCAATACGTGGCAATGGGTACCTATTTTTGATGGTGACATGATTCAACTCCCGATAATTAATACAAAGCCGCATACTCCCATCTTTCTTCTTCACGAATAGAACAGGAGCACCCTAAGGAGACGTACTAGGGCGAATGAAACTGATGTCTAACAATTCCTGCAGTTGGGTCTTTAACTCCTGAAGTTCAATAGGAGCCATTCGATATGGGACTTTGGAAATAGATTTTGTACCGGGTTCAAGGTCGATACAAAATTCAATTTCACGCTCTGGGGGTAGGCCAGGAAGTTCTTCAAAGAATACGTCAGGAAATTTATTAACAATAGAAATATCATTCAAAATTGACGTATTTTTGTTTAGATCCGTGACATGAGCTAAGAAAGCTTGACATCCATTTTTCAATAAACGAATAGCTTTATGGTTTGAGATGACAGTGATTGATTTTAATGGTTTGGTTGCTTGAATTCGCATAATAGGTTGGTTAGGAATATGAAAGCTAACAACCTTACGAAAATAATTAATTTTTGCATGATGAGTAGTTAACCAATCAATCCCTAGAATTACGTCAAATGCAAGTATTTTCAATGAAATAAGATCGACAGGTAATGTGAGGGTACCGATTTGAACCAAACAAGACTTATAAACAGTGGATGTAATGAAGGTTTCTCCCAACGGAGTTTCAACAGATAAGTCAAAGTCTAATTTCTCCGGAGTTAAATTTAAACGTTGAGCGCAAGTAGGAGAAATAAAAGAATGGATAGAACCGGTATCAAATAAGGTATATACTTCGCTAGAGTTTATGATAAGCTTACCCATGATGACCTCGTTTGGGTTCCTTGCTTTCTGGGAGGTCACAACAAAAGCTCTCCCTTGAACTACTAGTTTTAACTTGTCTGGGACGGTATTTTGTGTCACCGTTCCAACTGGACTTGTCTTCGGTGCACGACAAAATTGGTCTAGGTGACCTTCTCTTTCATAATTATAACACGCTTTGGATGGCATCGCGTAGTTTGGACTGATATAACCCTCCCCTCCGCATTTGAAGTATATGATAGGTGGTCGTTCTCCTTCCTTAACAACGGGTGCTGTTGCTGACGTCTTTTCATCATTGTTGAATCTCCTCTTCTTGAAATGTCCATTCTTTTTGTCTTGGCCATAATTACCACCGAAGTGATTACCATTTTTTGCATGTTGATTCCCTCCACGTTTGTTGTCACCGCTTCGATGACTGCTACCACAGGTATTATCATTTTGTCGGTTGCTCTCTCTTGGTTGGGTTGACTCATTATCGCGCTCTAATAACTGAGTCCTATTTACAACATCTGAATACAAACACAGTTTATGAGAAATAAGATATTGACGTATCTCCGGCTTTAAACCTCTTAAAAATATTCGCGTCATTCTCTCCTCATTATTAACCAAATGGGATGCAAACCGGGATAACTCAGCAAACTTGGCTTCGTACTGCGACACGGTCATGTTGTTTTGCTCCAGCTTGATGAACTCTACCTCTTTTATGTGAGGAATACTTTCAGAAAAGTACTTGTCGCTGAACAGTTCTTGGAACTTCTCCCAAGACATCTTCAGTGCTGCAGATTGAGTACACTTTACCGATTCTCACCAGTAATCTGCCTCTCCTCACAACATAAAGGTGGCAAAGGGAACCTTTTACTTCTCGGAGCATCCCAAGACATCAAATATCTTGGTGAATTCTGCTTTATCCACGTCTCTGCCTTAAGTAGTTTTGGCTCTCCAATAAACTCCAGTGGTCCCAGCTCCTTAAACTGTTTGGCGGTGACCGTCCGAGAGTTTTCAAAGTTTCCACCTACATGTTGGACAGGAGCTGCTCTCGCCTGATGTTGCATGAATTGCATAAAGTCTCTGAACATTCCATCATTCATCATTTGGTCAGTGTTGTTATTTGCATGAGGATTGTCATCTTCCTGATGCACATTATCCTGATTATTGATATGTGGAGACTTAACGGTCTCCTGTGCTCCATTGATGTTCTCAACATTCCCGAATGTCATTTTCAAATACTGCCACAAAATAAGGGTTAATTAACATATCACATATTATCCCTATATTCTGACCGACCAATTTAAATACCAAATAAACTTAGGTAAGTCATACTAGCGAAGGAATTCCCCGTCTCTCCCCTCCTAGTTCTTGTCTCACATCTTAGCCATGGATTATATCCCTAAGCTCTGATACCAACTATGACGCCCCCAAAATAGGTATACATCACCTATTCTGAGTCGTCAAATACATGGTACAAAATACAAATAAAAACTTAATTATACAACGGTCGTGTAAAATACGACAAACCATAAGCTATGAGTTTTAATACAATATTGTCTTCTAAACAGTATTCAAACTCAAAATAAGTCCTCAATATATTTATTTTCATACTATTTCATAGAATAGTGAGGACTACTAATGCTATCATCTGAACAGTCACTCCGTTCCCCGACTAGTCCCCGCTATATTCTCATTTCCTGAAGAGAACAATAAAAATAAAAGGGTGAGCTCAACTAGCCCAGTAAGAAATATTATGACCAAAATAATGCAAAATAAATTATCATTAGCCCTCAACAGTGTTAAACTGATAAAATATAACAAACATCAAGTTTAACTGCAGCGGAACAAGTAATTCATTAAAAGAGTCAAGTAGAGAATAAAGTCTACTACCTTTTATGATTTAAAAAGGTTTTTCAGCACTTTTATCACTGAGACTTAACTTAATAAATAATCCACATCATCCCTGCACTACGGCCAAGAATATTCATTAGTATCACGACCATAAATTATCCATGCACTACGGGCCAAGGATATTCGTGTATTCATCAATGGTCATGATCATGCCAACAACTGTCCATCAATGCACTATGAACTAATAAGGACTTTTACCATATCATTTGTAATATTATGGTCATGATTACACTGAATAATCCCTGGTCATAATCATACCAAGTCCATCTATGCACTACAGGCTGTAAAGCCTCCAAATCCAGGTACTTAAAACCCGAATTCAGTGCTTCACGATACCATTTCTATGAGCGAAATAATACTAATAATAATAATAATAATATAAAGATCAACTTAATTTACATGATTATCAGAGTTTAGCTCTCAAGTACGTAACCTTTAATACATTCCTTACAACCCATAATAGATAATATATATCATTGTCTTAATAATAATATCAAACTATTACATAACTATCACAAATCTTATTTGGTTAGCTTTTCTTTTCCTTTGTTTCTGCATGAGCTTCCTGGTTCTTCACACTTGGCTGAAAATATTTAAATTAAGCAAGGATGAGCATTTGAGTGCCCAGCAAGTAATAGCAATTATATATATAAGCTAAAGGAATTTAAATATTTTCTTTGTTCTATCTTTCTACAACAAGTCAATAGTTGTGAAGTAATCTGAACCAATAATAATAACATAACAACCCTCTTTCAAATTTTTGAAACAACGTAATGACTATAAATAGGGTTAAGGTGACATACTATGAACATTGTTTTCATTTTCAAAAAGGTTAAACAGAAATTCATCTACAAACCGTCATAACTTACGGGCACAGGGGTGATCAACCCGTTGTATCCTGTATTGATCAATACTACATGTAAGAACGAGGGTATCATTCACTCTGTCCGCCTTGGGCGCATAAAAGTTTTCCCGTGTAGGGATGTTCATACTTGTCTTGGTTCCAAATCAAAGGTTTTATCATGTTCAACAATAATCTATAATTCAATATATATATATATATATATATATATATATATATATATATATATATATATATATATATATACGGGTAATTGACAAAGGTGTATCAACATGTGATTAAATACAATGATTATCCAAGTGGGGACACTTGTATAACCATTTATAAAAATTAACAAACAGAATATATATCTGAATTACCATATACTAACATGTTGATAAGCAATGAGCGTATATAATATAGGGTTAATAATCTATATAATAATAATATAATTTAGAAACATTCTTACTCATGTCCATTGCATAAAGAAAATGCAAAGGTAAGATACTTGACTGATGCGCTGCTTACAATTTGCAACTTAGTTTTATCTTTTATATGACCATCTATCAATAATAAGATCATTTTACTGATTAGAATATCATATTATAACACATACATTGCTTATTGTAGTCAACACATTACCTAATCACATTGTCACATATGTTTAACAACCATTGAATCACAAATAAACACATATCTAATCAAAATATCTAAGTCCAGATCAATTTCTGAAACATATCGGTGTACCGACAGCTTTATCGGATAATTATCAAGTCTAGGACTCTATCATGTAACTTAGTATCAGTCATATTATTTTTAAATGACTTATAATAATTTTTTTAATATTTATTATAATTTATCATGAATTTTCAAGCATCGAAATCATGCTTAAATGATTTAAATATCAAACAATTCTATTATCATTAATATTTAATTAATATTAAACTATTAATGAAACCATTGCCAAAATATTAAAGTTATTTATATAACTTAGAATATTTTTAAAGTATTTAAATTACCTATAAATGATTTTTAAAATAATTAAAATCATTTTTAATTAATTATCATTGATATTTAAATATTAATGTACTATTTATCAAAATATTAAAAGTCATTAATTGTAACTTTAAATATTTTTAATTCATTTATATCCTTTTTAAATTAATAAAATCATTTTTAAACTATTTATTTAAAATAATTATTAAATAAATTTAATATCTTTTAGTATTAAATTAATATCATTAATATTAAATTATTAATAAAATTTTTCTTTAAATATTAAAAGTTATATTTTATAACTTAAAATATCTTTAAACACTTTATTTATATTTAAAATAATTTTTATAATATTAAAATTATTTTTAAACAAATTTATTTAATATAATTATTAAATAACTTTAATATCATTAATAATAATTAATTAATGAAATATACTTTTAAATATTAAAAGTTATATTTTATAACTTATAATATTTTTAAATACCTTATTATTATTTAAAATAATTTTTAATATAATAAAATCATTTTTTATTTCCTTATTTAATTCATTTAGTAAATAACTTAAATATCATTAATATAAATTTATTAATGAAATTTATTACGAAATATTAAAAGTCATTAAAAATAACATAAAATATTTTCTTACATCATAATATAATTTTAAATAATTTTTCAAGTATTAAAATTATTTTTAAATAATTTATTTAATATAATAATTAAATAAATTAAATACTTTTAATATTTCAAAAATATTAAATATTTATGAAATATATTAAAAATAATTAAAAACTAATTTTCAGACCTTAAAATGATTTTTTTTATAATTTATTTTGTATTTTTAATAATTAAAAACTAATTTTCTATAATTATTTAATAAAAATATAATTTTTATATAGAAACTGTCGCTAAAGACCACCTATAGTGACAGAACTGTCGCTATAGATATTCTTCGCGTTCTTCATCAAACCCAGAAATTCATGAGCAGTGACCGAGTGACCATGTTTGACCACGTGTAGATATTAGTTCGTTAAGTTTCTGGGAAATCTGCTCGTTATATCTTGTAGTACTAGTAACATACTACACGCTCCAACAATCAACATGATCACAAAGCAACTAACAAAGGAGATCTAAGCCTCCAAAGTACCTGTCAGAGCAGTTCTTCATTTCTGGGTTGCCAAGAAATGAAGAACAGTTCGACTGCCTTACTTTGAGCTTCTACATCATGCAATTCTGGTGATGTTTTAGTAATATAAAACTTGTAGTGTGTAGCCAACATGTATATGAAGAGATCCAGTACATAACATCACTATAACAACAACATAAGAGCCATAAACTGTCCGGTCAAACCATGTCAGAAGTCACTGACTTGAGTTTTCTGGGTTACCTAGAAAACTCAACCCGTGAATTTCCGGCTTGGTTTGACCATCCTCCAGATCCATACTATTTGTAATATAAGCGATCTAAACGCATTAAACTGTAGTATAATGACCATAATATAACCTAAATACAATAACCAACACATACCAACAAACAGAAGTAAGATCAAAGCCACAGAAAAGCTTGTCAGACAGTGTTCTTGAGTTTTTGGGCTGCCCAGAAACTCTTGGTCATGCTCGGTCAACTGAGTTTGACCTTAAATAACTTTTGCTCTGGACATGATCTAAGCTTGATTTCAAGTCCAGAGCAAAGTCCATATAACATATTACATAATCAAACATTAAAACAAAAAAAACACATATCATACCGAGATCTATGGCCACTAACATTCATTGTCAGACGACTGTTGAACCTTTTTCCAGATTTTGTAAAATGTTAGATCCGAGTCTCTAGATGTTATGGATCTAACATCTAGCAACCAGATCATCATTATACAATATATCTAACATGTTTAACACACACAAAAATAACATCAAATAACAGATTTATGGACAGAAATCTTGCTAGGGTTTTATACCTTCTTTGATCAATTTTTGATTATGTGCTTCAGATTTAGTTATGGTGTTCGTGGGGCTTGATTATGTGACTGATATACTACCAAATCTCGTGGATTTTAGAGAGAGAGGCTCAAGGATGAGAGTTTTGCAAAAATAAGCTAACAAATGAATTATTTTCTCTCTCCAATCTATATATATAATGTTATAATGCACATGGCTGGTAAAGTTGGCTTGTTGCTGATTATTTGTTAGTCATAATGTCAACACATTAGGTTACCAACTCCCATCTTGGAAAGATTTGCAAGCAAGCTCAAATAATACAACTAAAGGTAAAAATGTCTTTTGTATTTTCCATTTAATGGCATTCTTGTCATCCTTGCAAACCCTAAGGTTTAGCACAAAATGAAATTCTAAGTTTTCATTTAGGATTTATAAATAAAATAAAAAAATAGTTTCAAAAAAAATATAGGGTTTGTTAATTAGATTAGGTTTCTAATTAATTTATACAGGAATATTAGGGTTTAATATCTCTAATTATAATTAACCTTGCTAAATTAGCACAATTAGTAATTAGGTTTTATAATTTCTAATTAGGGTTACTAATTATAGAAATTAGGGTTTCTAGAAATTAATATTTCAAAATGTTAATTAGGGTTTACCTAATTAATCACTTAATACACAACATAAAACATATAACACAGTTATATAACAGTCTTAAGCTCACATTTGATTTTCAAATTAGGGTTTCCCATAGTAAAACTAGGGTTTAACCAATTAATATTAGGGTTTTGAAATTATACACCATAATTGACCAACCATTATCAATACGTACATACAGTACATACTTATAGCACTGAAAAATCAAAATATAATTAATATTATATTATTATTCTCATTCCTTGATGAAAATCCAAAATTAGGATTTGGATTCCATATCTAACTTATTCTTCCATATTTAACCTTAATAATTAAGGTAAAATAATTAACTTAATAATCTGTACTAAAATTCATATAATAAAATAATTATTATAATTATTCTAATAATTACTCCGTATATTATTTAAATAATATATGATTATATGTTCATGAAAAATAATTAATAAAAGCATTTCTGCTATAAAAGTAATTATTATAAGAATATATTCTATAATAATCAATAATTCTAAAATAAAATTATTTATAAATATTTATGTAATAAATATAATTTTATTTATCACATAAATACCTATGCACAATATCTTGTACAAATCCTCATCTTTAAAATAAAAAAAAATTATACGCAAAATTTCTGATTTATTTATATAGAAAATATCGGGTTGTTACATTCACCCTCCCTTATAAAGATTTCGTCCCCGGAATCACCGTTTCAAAACTCATACATACAGGGGTACATAGCATACACAATCATTGCAAGTAGATCTCGATCATAATTTGATCGAACTGATCTTTAACTATTCACATCAAGCTTGTCTTTCTGATTAAACGGAAATTTGATTTCTAAAAGAACTCAAATTCCTCCCTCAAATTTTTTTTATAAAATAATTTACTATATATAGAAAAATCATGTAAAAGCAAATAAAAGTTATACGAATAATACCTGGAATCTCATTGCTAGCTGCCATCACGTCCTAGATAGTCATGTTGTAGACCCTTGCTGTTGATTTTATTGGCTTGCTAGATGACGTAGGTCCCGTGATTGCTAAAGTCCCGCTGCCAGTGCCATTATTCACACTTCTTGCCTCCGCCCTCCTCTTCGGACAATCCTTCACCTTGTGCTCAATCGATCCGCACAGAAAATATCCATTGTTCATCATAGGATTGGGGCAGTTGGGAGAGATATAGCCCTCCTGCCCACACTTATAGCAAACGAATTTTCCTTTCAGACATTCCCTAGAGTGATTCTTTCCATAAATCTTGCACTGTACCGCTGGCTTCTTAACACCTTCTTGTTTCACCTGCACATTCCCAAAATTATTCACCTTCCTTTTTTCATCTCCACTCCTGCTCCCACTATTAATTCCTACCTTCCCAGCTCCTTCGATCTTACCCTTTTTCTTCCTCTCTTTATTGTAAAGGCTCATGGTCTCACTCCCCTCCTCAGCTATAATCGCTTTCTCCATTAGTGCTGCAAATGTAGGGATCTGCAACACTGCCACCTTGTTGTAGAGCCAGGGTTTCAATCCCAGCTCAAACCTTCTCGCTTTCCTAGCCTCCGTATCAACTTGATGCAGGGCAAACCTAGCTAACTCATTAAATTTGGCGGCGTATTCTGACACCGTCATATTCTCTTGCTTCAACTCTAAAAATTTTACCTCCATCCTAGCCTGCATACTTGGTGAAAAATAGTTTTTGAAAAATAACATTTTGAACCTATCCCATGTAACTACACCTGTTCCTGCCCTTACTTGATTCGCTTCCCACCAGAAATTTGCCTCCCCCTTCATCATGTAAGTGGAAAAAGTAGTCTTCTGCCCTTCAGCTACCCTAGCTATCATAAACGCCTTTTCAATCTCCTTAACCCAAGTTTGGGATTCTACAGGGTCAGTTGTACCTTTGAATTCCGGCGGTCCTACATCCTTAAAGTCTTTAAAGTTCGCCAAGCGATTGTCCGACTGATTCCCAGCGACTGGTATTCCCTGTTGCATAGCCTGAGCTATCATGTTCGCGAAGTTCTGCATCGGGTCTACTTGTGGTTGTCCCTCAGCGTTGTTAATAGATTCTTCTACCCTTTAATTTCGAGTTTGATGTCTTGGCGGCATTATCTGATTAAATAAAATCATAAATTTAACTTACATTCTAAACCTTATCGCATAAGTTTAATATACTAAACTTGTTTCATTACTCAAACTTATATTCATATTCATTTAACGAATATTTTACATAGCATAACACATACTGCTTTAAACATCAGCTATCCCCTTTATGACTACAAAAGTCGAGATTTACCATCTTGACTAATACAAAAGTTGGGAACATTACATTACACAGACATACTTATCATATATTACATTACACACACATACACAACAGAACCTATACTACCTATTTATTACAATTTTTTTCTTGGACAACCGTTCGCTCGATGACCTTCCATCCCATAGATAAAACATGCTCCTAGCTTAAAGTTGGGACAATGATGAGAAGTATGTCCCTCATGTCTGCAAATGTAACATATCTTTCTCCCTTTCCTGCATACGCCTTCATGTTTCTTGTCACAGTTTGTACACTTTTCTATTTTGTTAGCGTCCTCTTGGTTGTTACCAAATTTTCCTAAGTCACGATCTTCTATCTTTCTTTTCCCCTTCTTGCTTGGAGCTACACACGATGTGTTGCTTGTGGCTCCCATCTGATCAATTTGGATTTTAAGCTTATCTTGTTCTTCTATTGTTTCTATTAACGCTTGACGCAACTGACTATTCAGCCGCTTTTCTATTTCCCACAGCCTTTCCAGAGAAGAGACCTTGTTCCTCAGATCCTGCACTTCTGTTGATGCTTGATCAACTTTAACTTTAGTTTCCGAATCAGTCAGCTCCACCATTTTTGGATCAGGTATTATGTTTTCTACAATAACCACATCGTCTGAGTTGGTTTTAGTGTGAGCCTCTATTTCAGCTATTGGCTTCGATATTAGCTCGGGTGCATGGATTAGATCCTTCTTCATGCTTTAAGTATATAACAAGCCTTTTCCACCAGACATCTACACACACAAGTTATCCTGATTAGCATATAGTATATACACACAGCAAATAAGAGTTTTATATAAGTTATCTTTTATTTTGTTTGACGATGAATTTATTCAAATCATCTCTTTTTAAACTCTATATGAGTTATTTATATTTTCAACATTTCCCTTTGTTCTAAAGTTATAGCCTAAGGTCTAGCCCACCTAAGGTTTTTAACCCTAAGCTCTGATACCAACCTGTAAAGCCCCCAAATTCAGGTACTTGAAACTCGAACTCGGTGCTTCACGGTACCATTTCTATGAGCAGAATAATACTAATAATAATAATAATAATAATAATAATAATATAAAGATCAACTTAATTTACATGATTATCAGAGTTTAGCTCTCAAGTACGTAACCTTTAATACATTCCTTACAACCCATAATAGATAGTATATATTATTGTCTTAATAATAATATCAAACTATTACATAACTAGCATAAATCTTATTTGGTTAGCTTTCTTTTTCGTTTGTTTCTACATGAGCTTTCTGGTTCTTCACACTTGGCTGAAAACATTTAAATTAAACAAGGATGAGCATTTGAGTGCCCAGCAAGTAATAGAAATTATATATATAAGCTGAAAGAATTTAAATGTTTTCTTTGTTCTATCCTTCTACAACAAGTCAATAGTTGTGAAGTAATCTGAACCAATAATAATAACATAACAACCCTCTTTCAAAATTTTGAAACTACGTAATGACTATAAATAGGGTTAAGGTGACATACTATGAACATTATTTTTATTTTCAAAAAGGTTAAACAGAAATTCATCGGCAAACCGTCATAACTTACGGGCACGGGGGTGATCCGCCCGTTGTACCATGTATTGATCAATACTACATGTAAGAACGAGGGTATCGTTCACTCTGTCCGCCTTGGGCGCATAAAAATTTTCCGTGTAGGGATGTTCATACTTGTCTGGGTTTCAAATCAAAGGTTTTATCTTGTTCAACAATAATCTATAATTTAACATATATATATATATATATATATATATATATATATATATATATATTATATACGGGTAATTGACAAAGGTGTATCAACATGTGATTAAATACAATGATTATCCAAGTAGGGACACTTGTATAACCATTTATAGAAATTAACGAACAGAATATATATCTGAATTACCATATACTAACATGTTGATAAGCAATAAGTGTATATAATATAGGGTTAATAATCTATACATTAATATAATTTAGAAACATTCTTACTCATGTCCATTGCATAAAGAAAATACAAAGGTAAGATACTTGCCTGATGCGCAGCTTACAATTTGCAACTTAAATTTATCTTTTATATAACCACCTATCAGTAATAAGATCATTTTACTTATTAGAATATCATATTATAACGCATACATTGTTTATTGCAGTCAGCACATTACCTAATCACATTGTCACATATGTTTAACGACCATTGAATCACAAATAAACACATATCTAATCAAAATATCTAAGTCCAGATCAATTTCTGAAACATGTCGGTGTACCGACAGCTTTATCGGGTAATTATCAAGTCTAGGACACTATCATTTAACTTAGTATCAGTCATATTATTTTTAAATGACTTATAATAATTTTTTTAACATTTATTATAATTTATCATGAATTTTCAAACATCGGAATCATGCTTAAATGATTTAAATATCAAACAATTCTATTATCATTAATATTTAATTAATATTAAACTATTAATGAAACCATTACCAAAATATTAAAGTTATTTATAATAACTTAGAATATTTTTAAAGTATTTAAATTACCTTTAAATGATTTTTAAAACAATTAAAATTATTTTTAATTAATTATCATTAATATTTAAATATTAATGTACTATTTATCAAAATATTAAAAGTCATTAATTGTAACTTAAAATATTTTTAATTCATTTATATCCTTTTTAAATGATTTTTAAATTAATAAAATTATTTTTAAACTATTTATTTAATATAATTATTAAATAAATTTAATATCATTTAGTATTAAATTAATATCATTAATATTAAATTATTAACGAAATTATTCTTGAAATATTAAAAGTTATATTTTATAACTTAAAATATCTTTAAACACTTTATTTATATTTAAAATAATTTTTATAATATTAAAATCATTTTTAAACTAATTTATTTAATATAATTATTAAATAACCTTAATGTCATTAATAATATTTAATTAATGAAATATACCTTTAAATATTAAAAGTTATATTTTATAACTTATAATATTTTTAAATACCTTATTATTATTTAAAATAATTTTTAATATACTAAAATCATTTTTAATATCCTTATTTAATTCATTTAGTAAATAACTTAAATATCATTATTATAAATTTATTAATGAAATTTATCACAAAATATTAAAAGTCATTAAAAATAACTTAAAATATTTTCTTATATCATAATATAATTTTAAATAATTTTTAAGTATTAAAATCATTTTTAAATAATTTATTTAATATAATAATTAAATAAATTAAATACTTTTAATATTTCAAAAATATTAAATATTTATGAAATATATTAAAAATAATTAAAAACTAATTTTCAGACCTTAAAATATTTTTCTTAATTTATTTTGTATTTTTAATTATTAAAAACTAATTTTCTATAATTATTTAATAAAAATATAATTTTTGTATAGAAACTGTCGCTAAAGACCACCTATAGTGACAGAACCGTCGCTATAGGTGATCTTCGCGTTCTTCATCAAACCCAGAAATTCATGAGCAGTGACCGAGTGACCATGTTTGACCACGTGTAGATCTTAGTTCGGTAAGTTTCTGGGAATTTTGCTCGTTATATCTTGTAGTACTAGTAACATACTACACGCTCCAACAATCAACATGATCACAAAGCAATTAAGAAAGGAGATCTAAGCCTCCAAAGTACCTGTCAGAGCTGTTCTTCATTTTTGGGTTGCCCAGAAATGAAGAACAGTTCGACCGCCTTACTTTGAGCTTCTACAACATGCAATTCTGGTGATGTTTTAGTAATATAAAACTTGTAGTGTAGCCAACATGTATATGAAGAGATCCAGTACATAACATCAATATAAGAACAACATAAGAGCCATAAACTGTCCGGTCAAACCATGTCAGAAGCCACTGACTTGAGTTTTCTGGGTTACCCAGAAAACTCAACCCGTGAACTTCCAGCATGGTTTGACCATCCTCCAAATCCATACTATTTGTAATATAAGCGATCCAAAAGCATTAAACTGTAGTATAACGACCATAATATAACATAAATACAATAACAAACACATACCAACAAACAGAAGCGAGATCAAAGCCACAGAAAAGCTTGTCAGACAGTGTTCTTGAGTTTCTGGCCTGCCCAGAAACTCTTAGTCATGCTCAGTCAACTGAGTTTGACCTTAAATAACTTTTGTTCTGGACATGATCTAAGCCTTATTTCAAGTCCAGAGCAAAGTCCATATAACATACTACATGATCAAACATTAAAACAACGAAAACACATATCATACCGAGATTTATGGCCACTGATATTCATTGTCAGACGACTGTTGAACCTTTTTCCAGATTTTGTAAAATGTCAGATCTGAGCCTCTAGATGTTATGGATCTAACATCTAGCAACCCAGATCATCATTATACACTATATCTAACATGTTTAACACAAAAAAAACAACATCAAATAACAGATTTATGGAGAGAAATCTTGCTAGGGTTTTATACCTTCTTTGATTAATTTCTGATTTTGTGCTTTTGATTTGGTTATGGTGTTCGTGGGGCTTGATTATGTGACTGATATACTACCAAATCTCGTGGGTTTTAGAGAGAGAGGCTCAAGGATGAGAGTTTTGCAAAAATAAGCTAACAAATGAATTATTTTCTCTCTCCAATCTATATATATAATGTTATAATGCACATGGCTGGTAAAGTTGGCTTGTTGCTGATTATTTGTTAGTCACAATGTCAACATATTAGGTTACCAACTCCCATCTTGGAAAGATTTGCAAGCAAGCTCAAATAATACAACTAAGGGTAAAAATGTCTTTTGTATTTTTCATTTAATGGCATTCTTGTCATCCTTACAAACCCTTAGGGTTTGACCTTTAGGGTTTAACCCTAAGGTTTAGCACAAAATGAAATTCCAAGTTTTCATTTAGGGTTTATAAATGAAATAAAAAAAATAGTTTAAAAAAATTGGGTTTGTTAATTAGATTAAGTTGCTAATTAATTTATACAGGAACATTAGGGTTTAATATCTCTAATTATAATTAACCTTGCTAAGTTAGCAATTAGGGTTTACAATTAGTAAATAGGTTTTATAATTTCTAATTAGGGTTACTAATTATAGAAATTAGGGTTTCTAGAAATCAATATTTCAAAATGTTAATTAGGGTTTACCTAATTAATCACTTAATACACAACATAAAACATATAACACAGTTATATAACGGTCTTTAGCTCACATTTGATTTTCAAATTAGGGTTTCCCATAGTAAAACTAGGGTTTAACCAAATAATATTAGGGTTTTAAAATTATACACCATAATTGACCAACTATTATCAATACGTACATACAGTACATATTTATAGCACTGAAAAATCAAAATATAATTAATATTATATTATTATTCTCATTCCTTGATAAAAATCCAAAATTAGGGTTTGGATTCTATATCTGACTTAGTCTTCCATATTTAACCTTAATAATTAAGGTAAAATAATTAAGTTAATAATATGTACTAAAATTCATATAATAAAATAATTATTATAATTATTCTAAAAATTACTCCATATATTATTTAAATAATATATGATTATATTTTCATGAAAAATAATTAATAAAAACTTTTCTGCTATAAAAGTAATTATTATAAGAATATATTCTATAATAATCAATAATTCTAAAATAAAATTATTTGTAAATATTTATGTAATAAATATATTTTTATTTATCACATAAATACATATACACAATATCTTGTACAAATCCTCATCTTTAAAATAAAAAAAAAATTATACGCAAAATTTTTGATTTATTTATATAAAAAATATCGGTTTGTTACACAGGCCACAGATGACTTTCAACAAAATATAAACATGAGGATGAAGACAATTATATAAGAATTCAATAAAACAAGTTCAAGAATTAATTTATCCAGGAAACAATAACGACTAAATTGTCAACATGATACTTCTTTGTAGAGTAAAATTCAAGAATGCTCAGAAGAATATTTTCATGAAAAGATACTGGATAAAGCGCAAATTTCAAGGATCTTTCACTAATTTCATGGAGTATAAAAGTCAAAATTTTAACCAATTGAGTATAATAAAGAATGTAATAATAAAAGAAATCACCATGCATGCGATAGACCGCACAGACAGGTTATTCCAACAGAATAATAAATAATGGAACCAGGTCATGCGTAAACGCACAGACAAGATGTTCCAACAGAATAATAAATAACAGAACCAGGTCATGCGTAAACCGCACAGATAGGATGTTCCAACAGAATAATAAAAAACAGAACCAGGTCATGCGTAAACCGCATAGACAGGATGTTCCAACAGAATAATAAAGAACGAAACCAGGTCATGCGTAAACCGCACAAACAGTATATTCCAACAGAATAATAAAAAAAGAAATAACATACGAATTTCATCATATATGCGGTACTTCGCATAGACAGGTTATTCCAACTTAATAATAAAAAATAAAATAACAGAAGTTCTCTTCATGAAGACGAAAGAAATAATAACCTTACGAATACAACAAATAATATCCCTTACCGTAAAAGAAGAGTATTCCGACTGGTAGGGCGAGGATATTCTTAAAGAAAACTTGCACTACGCTCAAAGTTTCTTAAAACTCTAAAGAAATACACTCAAGATTATAGAAGAATTCTCTGAACTTCTGGTGTGTTTTTAATTCTAACTAGCATCCTATTTATAGGAAAATAGAAAGGATACTATGTTGCACTATGTAATAAAATATAATATATTCTATTTATAATCAAATAAAACAAAACTTTATAAAAAGTATTCTGTTTTATATAAAAAAATTTTACTATGCAAACACTATACAGACATTATGCAAACACTATGCATAATAGAATATAATATATTCTATTTATAGTCTAATAAAACAAATAACTTTATAAAAGTATTCTGTTTTATATAAAAAGCTTTTCTGTTTTATTACATTAATAATACTAATAAAACAAAATTTATATAATATATATATATAAACTTCCGCTACTTCATAAAAAGATACATCGATATATTTAACAACATTTATCATCGTTATTATAATTCATAATATTAATCGACCTGATCGTTTCCAGGAAAGAGGGGGCTTTCCAATAAGGATTTCACTCTATTGGCGTGCAATTAGGTGACCAAACCTCTCCTTGGTAGAACTTCTAGACATCGTTAATATTACAAATAATAATATTAATAACTTTGTCGTCTCAATTATTAATTTAATAAAATATTGACAATAATTGAATCAAATAACGTGAGATACTATGCAGCAATTACTGTAGAAATAATTAAACAAAACTGAGTAACTTCTCACGTAAGCTTTAATAATCAATACGTGTGCTACTATGCAACCATGCGTATTACTGTACTTTTAACACCAGGTGTTTTAACAGTTAACGGTAAAGCTTCCTCCGTTATTTTCATAAAAATATTTTTGTCATTTTTTCAATCCGACAATAATTTCGTTGTGGGGTTCACTAATGATTGTGCCGTTGTACGAATATTCCCTATTAAAATGAATAATCCCCGACCAATCGAATATTATATAACAACTTGCGTACTTTGCAAAATTTATAAATATTACCCACAACTATAGCATTATATCAAATTCATTCCATAATACTCAAAAATGATATTTATAGAAATTTCATCTTTATTCATAAAAGTTGGGATCTTGCAAATAAGGTATTAACAATTTACGTGCAAGTATACACGATAAACAAGTGTTATAGTGATAAGTAGAGTGTTGTTCCCACGAGAAATAAACTAATAATATTAACCATATACTAATTTTATACCAATTTGATTTTATTTAAGTAAATGAACTAAGGAGTATAAATTATTAAATTAAAATTAACCTAAATGATTAAAAAAAATTAACAAATATTAATAACATATTTAATAACTAAGATTACAATTTTTCCCAATCCATCACCTTGCTCTCTCTTTTGACTAATTAATCATAACAAGTTGTTAACTGAGAATTTAGAATTATTTAGCTAACCTATTCCAAAAGTTAGGAGTATATATATATATATATATATATATATATATATATATATATATATATATATATATATATATATATACACACACAGGGAGGATCTAAAACGGACCAAAAGAACGGACCAAGGCAAAAACACGCGGGTTTCAGGGTCCGGGTCGGACCAACCCGCGGGTTGACCCTGAAACACGCGAATTAGGTATATTCCACTATATTCCTATGCGAAATAAATAAGAATAGATTAATCACATGCAAATTCTCATACCAGCAACATGCATCATATAGGTATATTCCTATAATATACACAAATCGTTTAGTCATTCCTATGACGACTAATCACAACATATGTTATCATATTCTGATCTTAACCCTAGATTCTATTTCCCAATATCATCTAAGATATTAAATTAATTGATGACCAAACAGTTATATCGTGGAGCAAAAAATACGATAAACAACTTACTTATGATCAATAACAATCAAATCGAAAGTAATTCAAATTAAACTAATCATTGGGTTCCATTGCAATCTTAAAAGAATATTGTTCATTTTTTGAAAGGAAACATCATCATAATATCCCTAAACATCCTTGAATTACAAAAATCAAAGAGGAAGGGATAGAGAATAAATTTATATATCAACTTCAATTCCCACACTCCGCCTTTAATCTCTGCTCTTCTTAATATATTCGTTTCTACGAACTCTAGAATCTAGAAATTAAGATATAAAAATCTTTACTCAATTATCCATCACTGATATGGCATAGTATCTCTATAAAAGTAGCCTCCTTATGTGTTTTTATTATG